>VUQS01075332.1:0-12275 GCA_015108495.1 Heterochromis multidens
TAACCTGAGTAAATACAAAATGCAGTTTTTAAATGATGATTTCATTTATTAAGGGAAAAAAGATATCCAAACCTACTGTGTGAAAAAGTAATTGCCCCCCTTGTTAAATCATCAATTAACTATGATTAACCACGTCTTTTGTAAAGCTGAGTTCAGTTTCACAAGCCACACCCAGGCCTGATTACTGCCAGACCTGCTAAATCAAGAAATCACTTAAACAGAACCTGTCTGACAAAGTGAAGTAGGCTAAAAGATCTCAAAAAGCAACATATCATGTCATGATCTACGACGACTCATCCAGGAGGTCACAAAAGAACCCAGAACAGCATCTAAAGAACTGCAGGCCTCACTTGTCTCAGTTAAGGTCAGAGTTCATGATTCAACAATAAGAAAGAGACTGGGCAAAAATGGCATCTATGGGAGAATTCCAAGGAGAAAACCACTGCTGACCAAAAAGAACACAAAGGCTGTCTCACATTTGCCAAAAAACATCTTGATGATCCCCAAGACTTTTGGGAAAATATTCTGTGGACTGATGAGACAAAAGCTGAACTTTTTGGACCAGCAAGTCCACCTCTGAATGGCTAAAAAAAAAAACCCAAAATGAAACCAAAATGAAGGTTTTGGATGGGCCTAGTCAAAGTCTGAACTTAAATCCAATTGAGATGCTTTGGCATGACCTTAAACAGGCCGTTCATGCTGTAAAACCCTCCAAATGTGGCTGAAATAAAACGATTCTGCAAAGAAGAGTGGGCCAAAATTCCTCCACAGTGATGTGAAAGACTCATTGCCAGTTATCACAAACACTTGATTGCAGTTCTTGCTGCCAAAGGTGGCACAACCAGTTATTAGGTTTAGGGGGCAATTTCTTTTTCACACAGAGCCAGGTAGGTTTGGATAGCATTTTTCTCTTTATAAATGAAATCATCATTTAAAAACTGCATTTTGTATTTAATCAGGTTATCTTTGTCTAATATGAAAATTTGTTTGATGATCTGAAACATGTAAGTGTGACAAATGTGCAAAAAACTAAGAATTAGGAAGGGGGCAAATACTTTTTCACACCACTGTATGCATATGAATATTCTTGCTCCACGATAATACTGGGATTTTATTGAAGCAGAGCAGAATTGAACCAAACTAAATGGAGCATCGGAGGGAGGATGAGAATCCCGATGCAAGACGAATACGATACATCTTGTTGGCCTTTTTACAGTGAGCAGAGCAATGAAAATGAACAATGAAAACAACTCTACATGTCTTTTGTCGGAAGTCAGCACACACAGAGCAACATTCATGTTTCTTTCTTCTACTTCCCTCATAGGCACTATTACACATGTCTGTCAAAATACAGCTATTAATGGGACTGTGTTATTGTGTTAGATTGATGTCTGTCCTTACAATAGGTTAGGGTTAGTTAAATTAATATATCTAATATTCTCAGTCATGCTTTCCTCTTCAGACACTCGCAATCAAATGCAACAATACAAATCGTTTAATATGCCAGAATTAAATCCTGTCCACTTTGCGCTATTTAACCAGCTGTGTCACTTAACTTCAATATTTAATATGAAATAATCTCAAAATGCAACAGCACAAAATGCCATCAGTTTAAAGAATTAATAAATATGACACTACAGTAGATTTCTAAGAAAACAGTGTGCTTTGATTATGGATTTTTTAAAATAATTTTTAATATTTTTTTTATTAAACACACATCACAGGGATTACAGCAAAGGAGGCATCTTGTTCCATTTACTGAGATCAACAGCAGACTTTCAGAGTTTGAGAGTTAATAAATATGTGAAAATGATTGGGCTCTGTAATGTGTTTTATAGCATCATGAACCTCAAGTTTTAACTGTCAATGAAGGAGTGAATGATGGTCAGGTTAGGGTTGATTTTAATTACTCAGGGGTGTGGCTGTTCCTCTCTATCGGCTCAGCAAAGCAGTTGCAAAGCCATCTGCTTTGCACGTACCATTTTTTCCAGAGATGCCCTCATAGCAAAGCTTTCTTACTGTAGGATCTCAGACAGCAGCCCCAGTGCATAGCTCCAATACAGTTTCACACACAGCAGAAAAACCCAGACCAAAGCACGCATTCACGCACCTGGCAAAGTAACAGTATCTTCATAAACACACGGACAGCTCAGGATCAGACAGTAAATAGTTTTTTTGTGTTCTTCTACACATCGTGCATGTCAGCTGTTACACACAGATTTCAGATTTATATGGAGAAACTGTTTCTCTGGATAAATGTTGCACTCCACCTGAGTCTCAGGTGAGTTCTCAGGATGACACACAGTTCCTGGCAATTTCTAACAGAAGAGTTAACCCTTACATCATTGTTTGTTTGTTTATAAATTTACACTGTGACTGAGAGAGTTGAACCTGATGTGTGGATTCTGCACGGTCCGCCAGTGGCGATTCCACCCCAGTACAGCACCATACCTCTGATGTAGACAGCAACAGATTTACATGTTAATTGCCATATTACCACAAACAGATTGCATGTAATTTCCAACTTGACGCTGTTCAACTGAAAACTGATAGCAGACAGTCTTATTGCCGTTTTATCCCCGTTCGAAGATGGCAACAGACTGCAAGTGGTCTTAAACCTGGCCCCCGTCTTCAAAATGACCATTCAAAGGCAGGGAGATCTCAAGTTGACTGCACATGGTTGTCATGTGGTCTCCAACAACTGTTTTCCCAAATGTGACTGCAGCCTAACTAGACAGCAAGACTTAAGTTCCTTTCAGACAATGAATAACAATCATGTCAGCCATCTGAATGAGTATCCTGAACCATCTTACATAAAAATCACAATGACAACCTTACTAATTTGGACCTAGTAATAAATCTATCACTTTCAACACAGCACAATCCTGAACTTGCTTTTCCAGCTGTATCCACCAATAGCCTGAGAATGTTTTGTTTTGTTTTTCTGAATCTATTAGGCATAAACCTATGCTATATCTACTATATTGTTACTCATCAGTCATGTCATTTTAATGCTGTCAATCAAGTATATAAAAAGTGGATAGATTAGAAATGTTGTCTGACATTGAAATCTATTGCTTTAAAGTGGTAATGGTGGACCTCTTCTGTAAAGTGCAGTCTAGCACAGTATGCACACACGATGTAGGCTTTGGATGCAAACGCAGGAACAAGGGCTCAAAGCAAAGCCTTTCTCCCTACAATCATTTGAAAGAGCTTCAAGTTTGTTTTTCCTTTGCCAACACTAGCGTCTCAGACTACTTCGCCCTCATACAAAGAGGTTGTTCATTAAATATTAACTTGTTTAATATTGTCTCTGCACTGTGAAGGCTGTTCAGCCAAGCGCCACGATAAACATTAAATATGCTTTTCATCTTTCGCTCCTCTTTCTCCATCAAAAAAAGAGAAGGAGAAAAAAAGACTGTGATACACTGTAAAAGCCTGCACTTTTAAACTTCTGCAGGAAAAAAAAAAGATAACCCACCCAACATGCCTGCACAGTGTGTGTGTTTAAAAAGCTTTAGTTTTCGTTAATTTGCAATGCTTGTCCTTGTTTGGTGGCCAGCAATGCTATCCCATTCTTCTGATGAACAGAGTCTTTGACACACAGGCAAGCCTTGACAAGCACTTCTAAGTAAGAATGACTTGTCACTACTTCCCCTGGTGTGTGTTTAGCTAACCCAGCAAGGAGAAAGAAAGACACCCAGGAGACAGAAATTCTGTTTCTCTTCATTGTTTTTTTTTGTTTTTTTTGGGGGGGGGGGGTAAAGTAAGTAGTGCAGTACAGTGAGCCCACCAGAAATTCTTTTACTGAGCTTACATCACCTCTGGACAAAAGAATTATATTCCACCCCTCCTTGATCACCCCTCCAAAGATGTAATTTTTATTTGATTGAAGAACACATAACTTATTTAAGTTTAGTTTACTTTTGTGTGCTATGTGCTTCTGTGATTTTAGGGAGGCAAAAAAGAATTTTCTAGCAGACCCTTGTGATTTTCCAGAGAGTTCAACACTTCTTTATACTTTCCCTTACTTTGCAGCTGCATGAAAGCTGCCAATGTCTGGCCCTGGATACCGGAGTCTTGGCTCTGCAGACCATTGAAGCCACAGATCCACTGATAGCCTCTAGAACTTCTTGATGAACAGGACGGAGAGAGGTCTGCATGAAGAGACACCAAGATGAAGAAAAATGTTAGTTAAGTTTGGATTTCCACAAGTACTTTTTAAAGTACTTTTCCTCTGTTTATAACTTTAAGAACCTCAAAAATGAGAGAGCAATTTGTTTGTTCATTTATAACTATGTTATATATTGTTTAAGAGACAAACTGTGAAAATGGTTTATGTCAAAAGAGATATTAATTCAGAGACTGTCACAAACTGACAGGTCTTGTCAAACAATCATTCAGAAATACTAGCATTAAGATGCTGGCCGCATGACACAGATTCAGGGAGCACACACCACACAAAGATATCATCTGACACACCGAGACATAAATATACACTCATGCATGCATATCAGTGCATGCGATTCTCACAATAAATGAATCTCACCGTGGCCCCACTGACAACTAAGGTCACAGTCTGATGTAAATTCGTGCTGGTTGTCTTCAGCTTGATCAGCATATTCCACCTCTTCAGTCATCTTGTCAATGGCATTCTGGCAAGGACAACTACCATGGGGCAAAGCTCTCGCCACCACATCCTGCAATAAAGCACCACAGGGAATACATCAGGCCAAATGCCCACCAAAGAGCACAGAGCCTTCTGCGAAGACAGACAAAATGCTGTATAATTAGCCAACCTTTTCAAATACCCAACCAAGTGGGCTGTGTGTGTCAGTCTTTCATGACAAGGACCCAGACACACATAACTTCAAGGTGAATGAATATGAAACAACATGCTAACATATTCGTGGTTCGGGCGAATAGGGAGTGGTGTTTTCTGATACTGTAGATTCAATCATGCTGGCTGTCAGTCAAAACTCATGACTGGATGGGTGAGACATGTTCTGGATTTCATCTGTTTACTTATACTTTCCCTCTACACTCTGCTACTTCTTTAAATAACAAATCATTACCATTCTCTAAGGCATACATTACCTGCCAAATCCTGCTGGGGCGTCACATATTTAAATACATATTTCATATCTTCACAACGCCCCCCTCACCATGCCCAACACTCATTCACCCCCCTCATCTGCTGTCAACCGCATTAGGCAATATGATAATCAAATTAATTATACTTCAGCCCCTCTCTCCTGGCCAGCATGAAAAATAGCTTGACTAGCATTAACGGAGGGCAAATGATGGTGGTCCATCCCCACCCCCTGAGCTTGGTGCGGTTTCCTCTAGTGCTGGTGTCACCGCAGATCTGTCACCCTGACGAGAAAAGCTTCAGAAGGCTGAACCAGGGCAGGTTCTCCCGTGGTTGCCCCCGCCCCCTCCGCTCCCACTCGTGCAGGCCCTGGTTCTCCCTGCTCTTCCCCCAGCAACCTAGGGGGGGCTAGAGGGGCTGTGGGAAGCTGTGAGTGTTTCTGTGTGTTGGGGGTGGGAGTGTGGGGAGTAAGAAAATATATAGCTGTAGGGATTGAGGCTGCAGGGTCACAGAAGATGTGGGACAGGGGTATGTTTTCTGTCCATAACAGTCCCATCCCCCCATCCAACATGAATATATATTTAAATATATACACAAACACACTCTCTATTGCACATAAAAAAAAAAACACAATGAAATTGACATGCAAATCACATCGACCCTGAAGACATGTTAATCCCACAGTGTTACTTTGAGCTAACAGCAACATTACACAATGAGCATTTGCTTTCAGCAAGAACACTGATAAGCCAATAGGTTTCTTATTGAACTATACAATTTGAAACAGCATAATTAAAAGTAAACCTAAATGAAGACAATGTCTCCATCAGCGCTTTCTGGGAATTATTTCAGGATTCTAAAGTTGTCCACTCTTGCACAGAAAGTAAAATGTTTGCAAATCTTCTAGTCTGTGAGGCCCTTTACAGCTTCTAACTTAGCAAAAGCCAATTCCTACCCCCCCCCACACACACACACACACACACACACACACACACACACACTCCTTGCTTATGTCCGCTTAGCCAGCTACCTGAATGCAAAGTGCCTTAATGTGAGCAGACATGTTTATTAAGCTGGGCCTAGTTTCAGGCTGCAGTGAATATTGCAGACGTCAAAGTAGGCCATGTGGGGCTAGAGGAGAGAGAGTGAGGGATGAAGGGAAAGACCGAGAGCAAGAGTGTGTAAGAGAGAGCGAGAGCGAGAGAGAGGCCCTCTGGAGGTCGATCTGAACCCTGCCCTGCAGTGCTGTTTCTCTCCTCAACAAAGTTATCAGACACCAAAGGGTTTTGTTCTTGTATTTGTTTTGCCCTGAGAGTAGTTTTAAAGTAATCAACCCCAAAGCGACTCAAACTTTTGCTTGTAAAATTATCAATTCAGCATCGAACACCATCGATCTCATTTGTGAAACAAGTCATAACTCATGGAAGTTTGACTCACGCTGTCTTTGCTCTCTGTGTGCATTTTAGTGAAGCGCAGGTAGCCAACTGGAGCAAAGGCATCTGCTGAGTGGATCACTGTCTCTGCTGCATCACTGCACAAATGCACAAATGTACAAAGAATGTCCATATATACTTGGGGAAAGAACTTCCCAAATCTAATGCAGGTACATGCTAAAAAAAAGTATCAGACACACAGTTTATAATGCTTTACTCACATAACGATCTTCTTTTTGAAGAGAGGACAATCAAGAGTGAAGGTTTCATATTCACCTCCTTCTCCACATATATGGACTCCATACTTCTGGGAGAGCTACTCAGTAAAAAAAACATTATTTTAAAACTTTTCTTTCAGTTTACAATTTTTTAATCCCAATTTTCAATACAATATTGGATTTTAAAATGTAGAAAATGCTGCATGAAAAAATATTAAATCAGCAAACGCTTCAAAATTTTAGGGCCAAGATATTTAATTAAATGTAATAGCATTATTATTATCATTATTATTTTTATTATCATTATTAAAGGCATTTTTATAACAGATAAAGCTCTGCTGGTACCAGGGCCACTGCATGAAATGGTTAAACTCTTTTGTCAGTTTCAAAGAAAGATGAAACCAATTACAACAGTGGTGAAACCAGTAATCGTACGAGAATGTAAACAGGCTGACTGTGATATTTTCTCACAATAAATCACAGAGCACAAAGTAGCAAGAATAAAAAATCTTGAAGAACAAAAAATGAAAGACAATACATAATTTTCGCTAACTGACTTCGAATTGTTTTATAACTAACTTTGAATACACACATCAGATACACACTGAAATTCATGCAATTCCTGGAGATAAGAGGTTGAAAGGGTGGCAGAGTATCTACCATCCTACTACCTGTTTCAAGTAGGGCTCCATGTCAGCCAGAGGTTTTCCTAAATGCTTCTCTGGATCCAGGCCTGGCACACATGTGGGAAAAGACACATATGAATATACACAAAGCAATACACAAAGACAGAAATACAAACACAAACACCATTGCAAACAGACAAACGTATGCACAGACAGATCGAGAGAGAGAGGTCTGATCAGGAACACAACACACTGATTGAAGATGACAGGCAGGGAGGTTTACGGGCAGTCGCACAAACACACACGTAAACCTGCGCCCTGGATCTATTTGTTTGACTTTGCAAGTAGTGTACACAGATCTCTCCGGGTAAGGGCAACAGTTTTCAGTTGCTGGCCACAGACCCCCCTACACTCCCTTACCCACAACCCCTCCCCAACTAGTTCCCTTTGAGAACATAAACTCTGGAAAGAGATCTTGTTTATTTGGCTTTTCCCTCCCCTTCCCCTGAAATGGTGCATGGAAGTGAGTCACAGGAATGGGAGAGAAAAGAAGAAGGGGAAGAGAAGGGTGGTGGAGAGTTTTGTATGCATATCTAGTGGTGCCACACTCCTAAAATACAGGCTGACTGGCCCTCAATTCCCAGACGCAAAAACAAGTAAATCCAACCAGCAGCTTTTTACCATGCCCTCTTCCCCTTTTGATAAGATATCTAAATCCAGACCTGAGCTTAAATGAAAGATTAGTGCATTGATAGGTTATAATTTAGGAATTATGTACATATTAGCAAGAATAAAAGGCTGAAACCAGTGAGGAGTTTACTCAGTTTGTTGAGAACTGGAGGGTTTCACTACTTTGTGACACTAAGTCCTGATTTTGTGCTCTACATACTCTTTCCTGAGGGCACTAAGCCGAACTCCATCTCACCCTGTCACTCCTTTCACAAAGAAAGTGCAGCCAATGATTTCCTGCTGCACATTCTTTGCTGTTCCGACAAAACACAAAGCCCTGAGTACCAGGTGCTTTCTACAAAGAATAGAACAATAAAAACATAACAGGACATGAATGTAAAATGCTAAATTTTAGGAAATTCCAAGCCATGCTGTTGCCAGCATGTTTAGAGTAAAACACCTGACTGTTTTACAAAACTATGAGGGCAAAATTACTGGAGCCAAACACGTACGTCTCGATGGTCACTAGTGAAGGCTCTCCTGATTATTCATAATTTTCCTTTGCTCTTTCTGTGGCTGCCTAATAACTGACTGACATAATCATTAATGAGTAACTGATGACCTATATGAAGTAACATGGAGTTGTGACAGTGATGTCATTGCAATAAAAAAAAAAGTTGCTGAATTGCCCAAATTATTTCTCTAAAAATCTTATATAGCTCCACTATTCCAAGAGATCACGTGATCCTGTTCATCAGCACATTCATGTGTTTAATTAAAGGAACAAAGTTAATCGTAATGTGAGAATCTCTCTTCCCTCATGGCCTGACAGCCTCAAAGGTTAACGTGTCATCCAAGGGCCCCATGGGGAGCAATGGATGGGAGACGTGAGGGAAGGCAGAGAAGATGTGAAGGAAGGACGTCGCATCCCATCCCAGTTCATCTTAATCCCAGCTGTGTCTCTCCTCCGGGCCCTGGTGGTCCAGCACTACAGGGGAGAGACGGAGGGCCACAACAGTGGGAGGGAGGGAGAGGAGGGTGGAGAGAGTGTGGAGAGAGAATGAGCAGGCCCTTATTCTCTTCCCAGGGGATCTGTGGTCTTAATTAGTGTGAGAATATCTAATCTCAACATCCTCTCATCTTAACCCTGCCACAAAGGTAATAAGGAGAGAGGAAAAAAAGCATTAAAATTCAATCCAATTTAAATATCCTCTTTAATTAGTCATGCCTTTTAACAAATTTTAATAATTGGCTCCAAATTGCTGAGGGGATGCCGCATTTTTTAATACGTTCATTAACCTCCTTGCTCTTAAATAATATATCATACATGATTTGATATTTACAAGGAAAGAAGAGGATGATGGAAACCAGGAAGACAGGAGTGAGTGATAAAATGATACAAAGACGACACTAATGTGGAGGCATTTCTCCTAAGACCACTTAGCACTTGTATGAGTGTTTTCTTAATTGATGTTCCTGACTGACTTAAGGTTACTCAAACCAATTGGAAATGAGAGTAGATGGAGTGAGCTTGCACTTGTACAATACATGCTTTGCAAAGTCTTTGAGTAGCCACCAGTGTGAGTCTTCAGCAATCTAACACCACTCATTTACATGATCTTCACATCTCTGTCTCCTCTGAACCTGTTTTACAACTTGACCTAAACCCAATTACCTAACCTCATTATGCCACATTAAACCCAAATAAGCCCACCAGAAGCTGCCATTAGTCTGTCGCCAGAGACAGCAAGACCGCACTTTGTAGAGAGAGGAGCTTTCCTAAGAGAGACTGAGAGGAATAGCTCTCCTTTAAAAGGGCTTTTTACCTCGTATTATCCTATAAAACTCCAATTAAATTCAGTGAACTTTAAAACCAGGGAGTCCAGTAATGAGGGAGAGCATTTTTTTTTTTTCTTCAAAAACACTGCCGATACTTAGGGGTTGAAATTAAGGAGGAAGAAAAAGTTTACCAGGAAACCGAGAGTCATTTAGACGATCAAGTTTTTATACTGAGGTGTAGAAAAAAAATCTTTAAAAAAATCTAATAATATCCAAACAAATATAAAACACACAACACTGTAAGATATAAGAGAAGTTAACTGGATTGTGGTAAAAATTAATGTTTTAAAATTAATTCCTGCACTATAGACAATGTTCTCAGATAAAAATAAATCCTTCAGAACTCTACATAAAATCCTACTCACACCTCTACCTTTGTAGAAGTCAGTGAATGGAAATTATTTCCATTAATATTGTACTAATTCCTTTAAACGATCACAATTGGGCTTTCCCATCTCGAAAAGGTTGATTCATGTAAACCCACAGCAGTGAGTTACCTATTTAATTGAAAGTGACTGTGATTTTGCTTATTGAGCCTAATACCAAATTAAAAGCTGGGAGATTCTAGATACTGTCTGAGCCGAGCTGAGCTGAGCTGAGCGCAGTATCGCAGGCATCCGCAGGTTGTCTTAAGATCTGCCAGCTGACAGCTCAGCTTTAATCCTTGCCTTCAGAGAAAAAAGGCAGAGAAAATTGGATTCATGATGTGTAACATTTTAGCCTTTAAATGGATGAAATAAGCATCTCCTCCCTAGTAGGTGAGCTGCATCAGCCTTTAAACAACGCACTCAAAGACCCCCGCCAAAACAATAGCTGTTCACTATCACCTAATCTTTGCAAGACAGACAGAGGAATACAAAACAGAAAGGAAGAAAGGAGGAGAGGGAAGTGGCACGGTACAAAGGATGATAAGATTAAGGTTATATGTGAAATTTGTCAAGCTCTTATCTGAAATTCTGTGTCTGTTAGCAGAATAATAGGCAGCATGAATCACATCAAGATAAAATCTTTTCAGTCCAACAAATGATAGAGAAGAAACTGGGGACCAAAATTAACCTGTGGAAAATAATAAATATTTTTTCAGGTCTAGGGTGAAATTGAACAATGTATGGCAAGTAATCAAAAACGAAAAAAACTGCAGCCGTTTAAAGTGAACCTTGACCCTTCACCCAAAAACAGTCCAAACCATCCACTTTAACTGACAAGAAAAGGTCACAGGCAGTAAAGAACAGAGCAGGCAGAAATTGTAGGCTATGCCAATTCATGAGATACTCTTTCATGGCCATTTTTTCTTGTTTTTAAAATATGTGAATGTTATCATTTTCATTGTCATTTCATTAACATTGAAAAGCAAGAACAGTTAGGTTCTCAAGTGCATGTCATTTAATGAAGGTATAAAAAAAAAAAAAAATCCCCAAAACTCAGTAGTATTCTAATGATTGATAATTAAGTAAAATCATGCAAAGAGAATTTTGTCTTGAAATAAACTAATAGTTTATTGAAATTAGAGCTGGAACAATTAGTCTATTAAAGGATTCAAAAATTAGCGATTAAGTCATTTTTTTTCCAATACGCTCTCTCTAGGTGGGATCTTAGATCCACTACCCACTGAGCATTGTTGTTATGTATTGCATCCTTCTCCCATATGTTCTTCCAGTATTGCTCCGTCTCCATCCTTGGTTGGGCTGTTCTCATATTGTTCTGGCTGTTATCATATTGTTCGCGGAGACTTGGATGGTTCAGTGGAGAACTTCTGGTTTATTCTCCTGGCTTCTATTTCTCTGGTATACTTCTTTAAGCGGTTAGGCTAAGGTTGAGTCTTTGCTTGGCAGTTTCTACTCGTTGTATTTTGTTGTTGTATTTCTCAGGCACTCCTTTCTTCTGATAGTTGGCTAACTTCCCTCCGTGCTGCCTTGATCTTGGCCTCTAGTCTCCTTCTCCATGGAGAGTACTGCTCCTTGTGGCTGCTGTTCATCTTGTAGCCAAGCACTGTGGCTGTGGTATAGATCAGCTGGTTGGTTTCAGTGACGGTCAAAGTAGAGATGCTGCATTCACCATCTTCTAGTAGACTTTCAGAGGGTACTTCACGTATTCTTGGTAGTCGGCCACAGAAGGTCCAGGTTTCCTTTCTTAGCCATGATCTTCTCTTTCAGCTGCTCTCGCATTCAACACATTGGCCCCAGCATTCCAACAGTTCCCTATTCTGTTCCCTTGTCCACTTATGCCATAGCCTTGTTCCAGTAGCCCACTTCTCATCAGTATGTCCTGGTTCCTGGCGCACCTTGTTAATCCAGGAGAAGTCCGAGCCGGTATGGCTTCAGTTATGTGTTCTCGCTCATATTCCAAGGTGGGCTTGAGTAGCATGGGGGGCCTAGTCAGTAGTGCTGCCACTACACTA
>VUQS01075333.1:0-11728 GCA_015108495.1 Heterochromis multidens
GGGTCGAGGGAAAGATGAATGCAGCAATGTACAGATACATCCTTGATGATAACCTGCTCCAGAGCAGGACTGGACCTCAGACTGGGGCGAAGGTTCATCTTCCAACAGGACAACAACCCTAAGCACACAGCCAAGATAACAAAGGAGTGGCTTCTGGACCGCTCTGTAAATGTCCTTGAGTGGCCCAGCTAGAGCCCAGACTTGAACCGGAGACCTGAAAATGGCCGTGCAATGATGTTCCCCATTCAACCTGATGGAGCTTGAGAGGTTCTGCAAAGAAGAATGAGAGAAACTGCCCAAAAATAGGTGTGCCAAGCTTGTAGCATCATTCATCAAATCCTTGATACCAGCTACAGTATGCTGATGCTTGCAAGTTCAGTATTCAGAGTCACTGGCAAACCTGTTTAGAGCTGTGAATTTAACCTAAAATTACAAGCACATTTACAAAGAAGGGAGCCTGTAGTTGGCGATAGTTTTGCCTTTTACAAGCAACTTTTGCACATTCAGTTAATTAACACAAGGACACTTATCTTAAAGGCCTCATAGTACCATATCACCCCAATAGAGCACTTCACTCTCAGACTGCTGGCTTACTTGTGGTTCCTAGGATATGTGAGCTTTCAGGCCCCTCTTCTGTGGAACCAGCTCCCAGTTCGGATTCAGGAGACAGACACCCTCTCTACTTTAAAGTAAGTACATATCTGACATGGTGGGCACACTTAACGCAATCAAAGACTCAGCTCCAACAAGGAGTCAGTATGTACACATTTAATAATGCACAGAGAAGTACATTAACAATTTAAGAAGCATTTAGATGTGACAGGTTCCTGATAGCTTGTTTTCCATACAAACTGTTGGTAAAAGTGACTTAACTGAACATGTCAAGCAAATGATCTGCAAATCAAATATTCTGAATGGGTTAAGAGCTACATGTTAACACTGGTGTGAAGGATGTGCCCAGCTGAACCTGCATGTGTGATACACAAGCACATCAAGAAATGACCACATTTAAAATCCATTTAAACACTTTTTTTTTGGTTGTGTCTGAGCAAAGTTCATGGACAACCAGGACAGTCACATTTTCCTTTCCTTGGAAAAAGAACCCAAGAAACGTTTAAATATAGAGTTGATTAGCCAAAAAAAAAAAACTAAAATAATACACATGTGGCAACATGATGCATATTTTACTTGCCATCATACTGCCATTTAGCACTAGATGTAAACTCAGGATTACGCTGGCAGCCTCCTCTTGTACTCAAGACTATCAGCGTCCTTCTTGCAGGTCACATTTCAGTCCTGGCTGAATTTGTATGAATTTCTGAGCGTCGCTGATCTTACAGACACACTGTCCTGTTAGTCAAAAAAAGAAAATCTGCAGAGCAGCATCCTCTTCAAGGTCGGAATCACTTATTTACAGTAGAAAAAATATTTTTATATGTACATACACACAAAAGTTTAACCATTAAAACACTTCTTTCTAAAATTACAACATGTTATCTGCTTCAGAGAAAAATTTAGACTGACTCCAATCTGTCAGAGAATAAAGTACGATTGCATCAGGAAACCAAACTGATGAACTACTCAACGTCAGCATAGGACTTGGATCAATTTAGTTCAACTTGAACCGATTCAAACTTTAAGAGCATTCGCTGTAAATAACTGAACATACCGGCCTTAAATTTAGAAGAAAATCTACTTCAGCTATTTAGATATTAAATGAACCCTGATGATCTGAATGCAGATTGCAGATCATCTCTCACAAAGCAGACTGATCCGTTTGTGATGAGTCTCTCTGATGTGGGGCTGACAGATCGGATCATGTCAAAACACAACATGAGCAGTTTAAAAAACAAAACAAAAAAAACAGAACTATAACTGCGAAAAATAACCCCCCCCCCCAAAAAAAATAACCAGTCCCAATCAGACTGACTCTTTTCTAATCAGCAGTTTTTACATTTTCTTACAGTCTTCTGTACAATTGAAAAAGGCCTTAAAATGTTTATGAAATAAACTGAGTTTTAAATATACAAACTTGTGTGATCATAACACAGAAAAGAAGACCTTTAAAACCCTATTTTTCAAGACAATCTGAAATCCTATAGGGACAAAAAGTAAAAGTGAGGAAATCACTTCCTTGTACCACATCTCTTACAGCAGTCCACTTGAAGAGGTCAGCATAAAGATGACACTTTGATGTGAATCTTAAAAAAAATGATGTTAATAAAAAGAAAGGGTTGTGGAGACGATAAAAGAAGAGCTGCAGGGTCTACGTCGTCTTGCGGAAGCCTTTGAGGATGGGGTATATGTTTTCAAAAGCCTCGTAGATCTCTGATCTCACCTTGGCACCTTAAACACAAACAGGAAGTATAGGAAGTTACAAAAATAAAATCACCACACTCATTAACACAGTTCACAACACATAAGTTCTATTGTAGTTTTTAAGTAATCGGATCAACTTTCAATCCTTTAACCAAACACAGGCTAAAAATCAACGAGACCATTTAAAGATAGTTGAATGGAGCTCCCTCACACTTTATCAGTTACTACCGGAGAAGCTATTAAATCCAACTGTTGCTGTCTATCCAACAATCATGAGTATATCATTCAAGCGTGCAGAGATTTTGAATGAAACATTTTTCCCAACTACAAAATGTCCTGTTCATTACCAAATTGCTATTTTACAACTCCCACGTTCTAATTCTTGGACTCTAGATTTCCTTTGCATGGCGCACAGTTCAAAGTAATCCATATTTATCTTAAAGTGGGCTTTGGTGAAACTCCTGTTTGAAACAAGCAGCTTCTGATTGGCAGCCCCTCACAAACAAAAGGTTTGAATTAGGATATCCACTCTCACTGACATCATGCAAAGCAAACTGTCTCAAATGGAGCTTTTGCCTCACGGGGATTACTTCTGACAGTATATAACAGTAAATATATGACAGAAAACAAGGAAAAGCATAACATGACAATTTTCCTTAAACATAAATTATTTTCACACACTCTAAAATCTAAAATAATTAGTAATGTCCAATTTAAGTACTCATTCAGCCAGCTCATGTAATATGAAGGGTGGGGGTGACTGATGATGTTTGAAATACCACCTCGAACAAGAATGGTTCAAACAATGAGAAGTTCAGAGTAACAAACCTTAATTTCTCCTTCTGTGTTTAATACGTAACTCAACTTCTGACACCGACTAGTAAAAAGTGACATTTTTTAGCAGACAGGAGGGGCTCTTACCTGTGAGTACAACTTTCCCAGAAACAAAAATGAGCAGGACGATTCGGGGTTTGATCATTCTGTAAATCAGTCCTGGAAACAGCTCCGGCTCATAGCTGCAAAACAAGTCAGTTATTTTAGTCTCTAAAAGGAAGAGAGTCCAAAATCATTAATCATTTTCTTGTTTGCAGCTCATGTCCTTTCAATTGTTTTAAAAACAAACAGAAAAAAAAAATTACCTGCTAAACTGCTGATGTGTAAGGACCAATCCCTCCAGTCGAATGGGGAACTTCACATCACAACTGCCCACCATGTTCTGAATCTTGAAGTCCAGGAACTTGGCGGGAAAACCGAGCTTCTGCACAACACGAGCATATTTTCTGGCTGCTAACCTGGACTGCTCCTCACTAGAAAGAATAAGTGTCCATGAGAACCCAGAAGAGTAGTCAAATATTAAGAAAGGAAAGCATAAAGGCTTTCCTTGACTTTATGACAAAATAAACATGCAAGGCTTGTAAATTAACTATAATCTGACCTCTTGGCTCCTGTGCAGACCATCTTCCCGGAGCTGAAGATCAGAGCAGTGGTCCGGGGCTCTCGTATCCTCATGATGACCGCAGCAAAACGCTAACAAAGAGAGACAGTGAGGTTCACCATCATCACAGACATTTTGTTTTAATACAACCACTTCTGCTTTAATTGGAGCTGAGTCAGGATTTTGATATTTATTTTGTATAGGTAGTTGTTTAAGACTGGTGATGGTAATATTCTCGTCTAGCCACAGATACTAGGGATGTGTGCAACTAGTCAACTACAAAATTAAACTTTACTGTCCTCACTGGTAGACAATAGGAATACAAATATGTTAAACTATTTATTCATGTTTTAATTTTAACTTTAAAACTCCACTTTTAAAAGCAGTTTAAGCCACCTCTCCCCAGCCATCTCTTCCAGCTCTTCTGGAGGTGGTGGCTGGGTCAGAAGAGGGAGGTCTGGGCATCACTGCCTATATTGCTGCCCCTGTAACCCAGACCCAGATCAGTGGCAGAAAATTGATGCGATGGATGGATGATTGATGGATTTATAAAACCAGGTAACTGTTGGTACTAAGATGTAATGACACCACTTGCTGCAAGACGGGGCCGCAGCCTCCTGCAATCTCTCTATGTGACGGGAAGTTGTAAACAAGGTGGAACTTAAGACAAGAGGACAGTGGTGAACCAGCGCATTTCTACAGGACTTCAGTCTAGAAAATGAATGGTTGTGCCAAGCCTGTGTCAGAGTAAACTGGCATATGACCACTCATGAAGCACTGTGTGACCACATGCTGCACAGGGGCATGGACTTTAACCTGCATTAACTGTTTCAACGAGATCTTAAATGCACACACAGTACTTGTACAGACATTGTACCTTCTCCCTTTTGACTGTTTTGGACTAATCAACTGGTGAGATTTTTTTCTCTCTGGTTTAATCATCTAGTAAATTAGTTACCAGGAACATCCACTTTATACTCTGTAGCCTGGAACCAGAAAAGTCACATCACTGAGCTGTACAGCAATAAAAAGCCAAGAGCCTCACCTTTGGGTTGTACTCTGCATTTCTGGCTCTCAGGGCAATGGTCTTCAAATCCAGTTTACAGCCCAAGTTTACAGTAGATACTATATTTCTAAATGTAAAGAGGACAAAAGAAGAAGAGAAAACACTTGAGTAAAAGATATACAGTCAAATTTCATTTTCATTCCCCTATAGCACAATATAAAATCTATATATGCGCAGGAATTTCTAGCAACAAAACAGTTACTATAACCAAGAATAGCACACAAAGAAAAAGGAAAGTGGGGATCTGAAACATACTGTAGCTGCGGTAATATGCCAGAGGTCTCTGAGGCAGGTGTGGCCGGTGTGATGGGGGTCATGGGGGTCAGCGGGGTGGTGAAGAGCGGGGTGTTTCCTGGCAGTGCAGTTGTAGTCGAGCCTGCGACTGCCTGGGAGTGGAAAAGTTGAGGGGTCTGCCCCGACGTCCCTGGAAGGGGAAAAAAAATAAAAAATTTCTCTCTGTAACATGAACTGAAGATGAACTTCCACCATGGCTGAGACAGGAATGACTAAAATAAAGATTTCTCAGAATAAATATGGAAGATAAAATGAAAATGTGTGTTGTACCTGAGCTGGCCTGCTGTGCCTGTTGCTGTGCCTGTTGCTGTGCCTGCTGCGCCTGCTGCTGCGCCTGTTGCGCCTGCTGCTGCCTCTGCTGTTCCTCCAGTATAGACAAACTGTTGGTGTTTTGGACTGGCTGGGGTGTCAGGCCAGAGCCATATGGCATCATGGGGCTGAACATTGGCATGCCTGGGGTCATGGCACCCTGCACAGAAATCAAGCAATAAAAAGGTGTGATGGAGCAGAAATTAACTATGGACAAGATACTAGACAGTTCCCCAATATTAGTTGTTTTTTTTTTTAAGTCGGCCTCCCCTCTTTACACAAACAAAACGAAACTGTAAATAACAGTGGTCTTTCAGTCCATTTAGGATATGCAAGTTCTGTTGTAGTGCAGCTACTTTCCACCAGTGAAAGTACAGATGGGGTTACATATTTGGAACAAATTAAAAAAAAAACAATTTAAAAGGTGTCTTTTTGGCCTCCGAGCTTTTCATGAAATAAAGAGGCAACTTCAGAAATTATCATCTGTGATGACATTTAAGATGATTAACTAAAGAGGCGTCCAAACAGGGAGCAATTCACTCGTCATCCATCACTTAGTAGCTGATGGTTCATTGTTAGCAGACAGGCTCCAGTTGGCTAAATAACCCTCTAATGTGATTTATCACCCCGTCTTATGTCAATCAATGGTATGCTTCATTCTCACTGGTAGTCACCCTGAAGTTGAGAAAAGTTTAACCTGGGATCCGCCCACGTTCCAGCAGCTATTTCACCCACTGTCGCTTTAAGTTTTCGAACGTCCCTGACTTTCTATGATGTTTGGTCGCCACATTGAGTTGCTTCTTGCAGGGATGCCCCTTGAGCTTTGTTAATGCTTCTGTGCCAACAGTCCATGACTGATAGTGTTCCACTGTGTGTTTTTCTATCCAGGTATGCTTTTACTGCATTAGCAGTGTTTTGAGATCATTGCCATGCTGAAAAATGAAGCTTTTGTTAATCAGATGCTTTCTATATGGTCTTGCACAGTGGATCAAAATCTGATGGTAGTTTCCTGCCAACACCACTGGCTGAAATGCAGCCCCCAGACCACGACAGAGCCTCCACCATGGCTGTAGACACTCACTGTTGTACCTCTCTTTGGCATACCTCAGCCTTTTCTCCCCGTTTCCTTTCCTTAAAACACAACACTGCTTTTATGCTCGAATGATTCATGAGTCAGTGTTAAGTGGCTTAACAATGCTGAAAATGGGTGGAAAAAGCAGCCAAAGTCCAAAGAAAACATTTGAAAGACCTTCGGAGAGCCTGGAGAACTACAGCTCAAGACCACTTTAAAATAAATAAGTAAAAAATACAAGAAAGTCGGGCTCTTTGGAAGCAAAATATAAAGAAATCAGGGGTGACTGAAGACTTTTAAACCACTGAGTTCATTTTTAAAAACCTATGAAACACAAAAGCTCATGTTACCGGAGGGGAAGCCAGCCCTTGGAAGGCTGGTATGCTGTTGTTCTGGTCCATGTCCTTAACTCCCCACGTTAGTTCACTGCCACCCAACACAAGGCAGCAACACGACGTGACGACTAAACCAGCAGGGCCCTTAAAAGCTTCAGTGTACGATGATTGCAACAGAAGAAATACAACAAACGCTGCAGAAACACCCTCTTCTTGTCGGTTATCCTCGGCAGCAGCGTCCTGCCTGAAAAGACGAGCGGACACACTTTACTTAGACAAACAAAGTGAAGTAAACAACATGCAAATGAATGAAGCCAAAGTCATGCAGCAGCCGGTGGCGCCAACACATTTAAAGAGCTTTAACCTTTCGTAACATTACTTCAGCTCTTTCGTTCACTTTGGGCCCGACACGTGAGGTGTCCTTCAACCGGTTAAGTGTGCAAAAATGCTGCTGATAAAGTTTCCGAGCAGCGTTCAAACAAAATGAGACGTGTTAACACACAGGCTAGCTGAAGTTAGCGGCAGGTAGCGTTAGCAACATTAGCGATCACAAAACCGCAAGTTAAACGTTTAAAAACTGCGACTTTGTGCGCTTAAAAACAGCTGCAAATAACCGAAACACCTGCCAACACAAAGCAGCGAATTACTCTTTAACTTACAGCCAGGGTATCGCTGTTAAAACCAACACACGAACTACTTTAATTCAGCTCCAGATCCGCGTCGAGCCCGGACCTCTTCTTGGGCGCTCACGACCTACTTCCGGAAGCTGCTTCTTCTTCTTCCGCTGTGTCACAGTTCATCGCAGACAGAGCAAAGATGGCGTCGCTGAGTGACAAGTCAGTTTGGGACGAGGTGGAGGATGGGATCGGCGAAGAAGTGTTAAAAATGTCCACGGAGGAGATAGTTCAGCGCACTCGTCTCCTCGACAGCGAGATAAAGATTATGAAGAGCGAGGTGCTGCGGGTGACCCACGAGCTGCAGGCTATGAAGGATAAAATCAAAGAAAACACGGAGAAGATAAAGGTGAACAAAACGCTGCCCTACCTGGTGTCTAACGTGATCGAGCTGCTGGATGTGGACCCAAACGACCAGGAGGAAGACGGCGCTAACGTGGACCTGGACTCCCAGAGAAAAGGAAAGTGCGCAGTTATCAAAACCTCAACCCGGCAGACCTACTTCCTGCCGGTGATTGGGCTGGTGGACGCCGAGAAGCTAAAGCCGGGAGACCTGGTGGGTGTCAACAAAGACTCCTACCTGATCCTGGAGACCTTACCCACCGAGTATGACTCCAGAGTCAAGGCCATGGAGGTGGATGAGCGCCCCACAGAGCAGTACAGCGACATAGGAGGTCTGGACAAGCAGATCCAGGAGCTAGTGGAGGCGATAGTCCTGCCTATGAACCACAAGGAGAAGTTTGAAAACCTGGGCATCCAGCCCCCTAAAGGGGTTCTCATGTACGGACCCCCTGGCACCGGGAAGACACTCCTGGCCAGGGCGTGTGCTGCTCAGACCAAAGCCACATTCCTGAAGCTTGCTGGTCCACAGCTGGTGCAGATGTTCATCGGAGATGGAGCCAAGCTGGTGAGAGACGCCTTTGCCCTGGCTAAAGAGAAGGCCCCATCCATCATCTTCATCGACGAGCTTGACGCCATCGGAACCAAGAGGTTTGACAGCGAGAAGGCCGGAGACAGAGAGGTGCAGAGGACCATGCTGGAGCTGCTCAACCAGCTGGACGGATTTCAGCCGAACATGCTGGTCAAGGTAAAGTCACCTGTTTGTAACACTTTATATAGAGTATGTGCCACACTGTAGATCTCTGAGGCACCTCAAGTTTATTTGTACAAGAGTGCATTAAGAAAAAGGTTACAATGCAGTCTATATCCAAGCCCCCACAGTAGTACTTTACATTATGATAACCAGAGTTTAATTGCAGTGATACTGTCTTTATTATTTAGGTGATTGCTGCCACCAACAGAGTGGACATCCTGGATCCTGCCCTGCTCCGTTCAGGCCGTCTGGACAGGAAGATCGAGTTCCCCATGCCAAATGAAGAGGCCAGGGCCCGCATCATGCAAATTCACTCCCGCAAGATGAACGTCAGCCCCGACGTCAACTACGAGGAGTTGGCCCGCTGCACCGACGACTTCAACGGTGCCCAGTGCAAAGCTGTGTGCGTGGAGGCCGGCATGATCGCGCTGCGTCGTGGGGCTACAGAGCTGAACCATGAAGATTACATGGAGGGAATCCTGGAGGTCCAAGCAAAGAAGAAGGCTAACCTACAGTACTATGCCTGAGGACACTACCTGTGTCTGTGTTTGTGTGAGAGTCTTTGATTATTATTGAAAGCTGTTGAGAAAACATGTTACTATTTCTGATTATCTTGAGTTAATAAAAATAAATAAAATGTGCAGACTATTTTTTGTTGCGTTTCCTCTAACAGTTTTAAAAATGTTTGAAAGGAAGCAGCACATCTGGAATTTCATCATAGTCATGGGTCATAAGCAAATCCCAGACTTGATATTTACACTGTAATGGCATTTTTTTTTATCATCACTATCACTCTCATCTCTTGTAGAACATTTGGCAGTTAAAATAGACACACGGCTCATACTTGAAGTCAGCTCCAACCCTGCTGCAACCTGAGTTAATAAGCAGTTCACAAAATAGATGGCACTGGGTCAATATACAGCTGTGGACAGAAGTTTACATACACTCATCATAGGCATGAATGTCATGATAATTTTGGGTTTTAAATGATTTCTTTGAACTGTTCTTTTTCCAGGGTACAGCAGACATCTTTAATGACTTTAAAAAAAACAAGAATTAGGTGCACAAGTTTGAATTTATTTTGGATTTTCTTTAATCCACACAGGGTCAAAAGTTTACATACAGACTCAAATATATATACATACACCCCAATAATATTTGGTTTATTGTCCCTTAACAAGTTTCATCTCAACTAGACACTTTTAGTAGTCATCAACAAGCTTCTAGCATAATTCTGGGTGGATATTTAACCACTCTTCTTGGCAGAATTGGTAAAGTTAATATAAATTGGTTGGTTTCCTGGCACAGACCCGGCTTTAAAGTGTAATCCACACATTTTCAATAGGTTGAGGTCGGGGCTTTGGGATGTCCATTCCAGAAGTTTAATGTCAGCCTGCTTTATTCATTCCAAAACTAGTTCTGATGTGTTTGGGATCATTGTCCTGTTGGAACACCCAGTTGTGTCCAAGTTTCAACTGTCTAGCTGTTGATTTGAGGTGAAGTTGAAGAATTTGGAGGTAGTCCTCCGTCTTCATTATTCCATCTACTTTGTACAATGTACCAGTACCAGTGGCAGCAACACAGCCCCAGAGCATGATGCTGTAACCACTTGATGCTTCACAGTTGTTACAGTGTTCTTGGGTTTGAAAGTCTCACCTTTACTCCTCCAAACATACATCTTGTCAATGTGACCAAATAACTCAATCTTTGTCTCGTCTGACCATAAAACTTTTCTCCAGAAGACATTTGTTTTGTCCATGTGGACGGTTGCAGATTTCAGTGGAGCTTGAAGGTGTTGATTTTGGAGTAGGGGCTTCTTTCTTGATCGGTACCCTCTCAAGTCTATGGTGATGAAAAACTCACTTCACTGTGGACAGTGACGCTGATGTTACAGCAGTTTCCAGTTCATGACAGGCTTGACCCTTGGTGGTTCCTGAGTTGTTCCTGGACATCCTAAACAGTTTCCTTCCTTCTTCTTCCAGACCTTGCATCCAAATAACTTGTACTTACGAACAATTGTTTGAATTGATGATCTTGGAATCTGCAGTTGTTTAGAAACGGCACCAAGAGACCTTCCCAACTTCTGTAAATCTACAAATCTCCTTCTTAGTTCTTCATTGAGTTCCGTGAACTTTCCCATTGTTCTTAGTATTGGTCAATCCAGTGAGTGCTGCCAGACAAATCCTTTTTATGCTGGCAAAGAGAAGTCAATCATGATCACTAATAAGAAGTTAATAGGCCTTTTCAAGATAAAAGACACTATAGAACCTTCAGCACCACTTATTAAATTTAATTAATTATTTAAGTGAGTTTATGTATACTTTTGACCCTGTGTGAATTTGAGAAAATCCAAAATTATGATGGTTATCAATAACTTCAATTCCTCATCTGTGCCCTCAGTGGGCTTTACGAATCATAAAATAGTCACACTTTTCTTTCAATTGTGTCTAAAAGTTAACTTAAATACATAAAAAGGGTCGTAAATAATCTCATGTCTTAATATACGTTGAACAAGACTATGGTTTCTCCTTCAGAGTGGGTATGTGTGTGGGTAGTGTGTGTATGCACATGCAACCTAAAAAGATGACAAAATAACTCCTATAAAAATGTATGAAAGCCTTTGGATTGTTGGCTGATTAAGAAGTCTTCCTTCTCGTCTCTGACCTGGTCACACACACACATCATAGTAAGGCTACACTACCAGTCAAAAGTTTGGACACACCTTCCCATTCAATGTTTTTTCTTTATTTTCATGACTATTTACATTGTAGATTCTCACTGAAGGCATCAAAACTATGAATGAACACATATGGAATTATGTAGTAAACAAAAAAAGTCTGAAATAACCCAGAACATGTTTTATATCTTAGATTCTTCAAAATAGCCACCCTTTGCTTTGATCACTGCTTTGCACACTCTTGGCCTTCTCTCGATGAGTTTCATTAGGTAGTCACCTGAAATGGTTGTCCAACAGTCTTGAAGGAGTTCCCAGAGATGCTGAGCACTTGTTGGCCCTTTTGCCTTCACTCTGGTCCATCTCATCCCAAACCATCTCGACTGGGTTTAGGTCAGGTGACTGTGGAGGCCAGGCCATCTGGCGCAGCACTCCATCACTCTCCTTCTTGGTCAAA
>VUQS01075334.1:6908-18913 GCA_015108495.1 Heterochromis multidens
TATATATGCCATCTGTTGAGTGATTGGCTATACCTATTGATTTGTGTAATGAAAAATAGAGCAGCTTTATGTAACCAGTTTCCATCTGCCTCAGCTGTTAGCTCTAAATGAGAACACATGCAAAACAAACAATCCCGGGTTGTGCAGCCTTTGGAAGCCTTTTCTGTCACCATGAAACAACCTGCAGTAATAAGTGATGTGATAGTGAGAAGATAAAAGCTAACTGAGCGGGAAAGAAATAATAGTGCAATAAGGAAGGGAGCTTGCAATGCACTTAGTGTAGGTTTATCAGCACTTGCAAAGCTGGAGATCTGAATCCAAAGTAAGTATTTGAGTTTGTGTCCCACAATAGACCAGTCTAATCACTTATTCCCAGCAAGCACATGGGAAAAGAAGCAAACAAACCAAAAAAAATTTAATAAATGTGAAACAAGTATGGTGAAAGTTTAATGTAAAGTAAAGCCAAAGTAAAATATAGTTAAACCTTGAAACCCATTTAAGAAAATCTTTTGGCATGCTTTACTCTGTGGATGAATGATGCTTCATATTGTGAATGGCCTATTGCTTTTTCTAGTTGAACCCACAATGACATCATAAGTTAAGAAAAACAGACATGATGCGGGGAAACCACATTCAGCAAATCTTATGCCATGTGGCCTTTGACAATATCCAAAACGGTTTTAAAAACTTGTGCTAACAAAGGGCTTCGTTTTTAACATGTGCTGCAATTTCAAAGTTAAGTACAATCAGAATATTCACTGAAAAGGCCTCTGGACTTCATTTATGAACCTCAGAAGTGAAACTCTGATGAGATAATGAGTATAAAAAAGTGTAGCAGGGATTTATTTTGGCACTAGCAGACCGTGTCTGGCTTACCATAACCTTTTGTAGCCTGTGGTGTTGTATTTTAATGGACCTCTCATGCCACACACATCCAGTCAATAGCTTTTCTAATTTAGCTGTCCTTGTTGTTCTATTACATATAAAGCAACTCTACTGGTTCATTAACTGTGGTTCAGGGCAACTCTGTACTCACTCAGTAATGAAATGTAATAACTTGTGAATGTGCTGTAGGTTTTTACATGCATGCAACCTGTAACTTTATGTTGGTGCAGAGCTGCTGCTTGTACTGTATTTTTGTTTGAGAGGCTCACTGGATTAACATGAACTTGATCTATAATTTGACATAGTTCCCCAAGGACGGCCCTGCCCTAATTAATACTTATATTAAGCAGTGTAAACATCCTTTCCTACTTTGCCAGGTGTTTAATATTTTCCTTCCATTACTGCTAATCTACACATAATGTGTTGACTGTACTTTCTGACTGCCGAGGATACACTGTTTATATATTTTTTGAGTATACTAGAATTGTGCCTTTAACTTTGGGTGTGCAATGCATTATTTATTTAACAGCTAACCACACACCTAGATGCGCTGATCTTTGTTGTCTCTCTGTCTATAATTTCTACAGCCCACTTTACTGATGAGGTTCAAGTCGGATATCAAAGAAGAGTGACCTGCCCTCACTAACAGTGCTCAGCACTGGCAGAGAAGCACAGGCCTAGTCTCCCCCATCCCTTACAGGACTGAGTCCTGTTGCCCACATTTTCTGCAAGAGTTTGTCCCCAGGATCATTTAAAACTGTTTCTCCAACGCTTCTACCAAAAACTTAGACTGTTTTCCAAAGCAGAATTGGCCCAGCCCTCCCAAGAGGAAGCTATGGGGAGTGTAAGAGGCCACCGTTACAGCATTGTGTCCTCTGAGGAAGATGGTATGAAGCTGGCGAATATTGCCGTACCAAACGGCTACGGCAATGGCAACGTCAACAAGGGGCATACACAGCACCAACATCAGAGCCGCTTCGTCAGGAAGGATGGCCACTGCAATGTGCAGTTTATCAATATGAGTGAGAAAGGCCAGCGTTACCTGGCAGATATCTTCACCACCTGTGTGGACATTCGCTGGCGCTGGATGCTGGTCATATTCTGCCTTTCTTTCCTGTTGTCATGGTTGTTTTTTGGCTTTGTCTTTTGGTTAGTGGCTCTCTCTTATGGGGACTTAGAGAATGAGACTCAGATGTGTGTTTCCAACGTGGACAGCTTCACTGCTGCTTTTTTGTTCTCAGTGGAGACCCAAACCACAATTGGCTATGGTTATCGCTATGTGACGGAGGAATGCCCCATTGCTGTTTTTATGGTCGTCTTCCAAAGCATTGTAGGCTGCATCATTGATGCTTTTATCATCGGTGCTGTCATGGCCAAGATGGCAAAGCCCAAAAAGAGGAACGAGACGCTGGTGTTCAGTCACTATGCTACAGTGGCCATGAGAGATGGCAAGCTTTGCCTGATGTGGCGGGTGGGAAATCTGAGAAAGAGTCACCTGGTGGAGGCCCATGTAAGGGCCCAGCTCCTCAAGTCCCGCACTACTGCAGAGGGAGAGTTTATCCCTCTGGATCAGGTAGACATTGATGTAGGCTTTGATAGTGGCATTGACAGAATCTTCCTGGTGTCTCCAATTACCATTGTTCATGAGATTGATGAGGACAGCCCGTTTTATGAGCTGAGCAAACAGGAGTTGGAAACATCAGAGTTTGAGATTGTGGTGATCCTGGAGGGCATGGTCGAGGCCACAGCCATGACTACTCAGTGTCGGAGCTCCTATGTTGCCAGTGAGATCCTCTGGGGCCATCGCTTCGAGCCAGTGCTCTTTGAAGAAAAGAACTATTACAAAGTGGACTATTCTCGCTTTAACAACACCTACGAGGTGCCCAGCACGCCCAGTTGTAGTGCCAGGGAACTAGCTGAGAAGAAATGCACTGCCTCTAGCTCGAGGAATTCCTTTTGTTATGAGAACGAAGTGGCTCTTGAAAAAGTTGAAATGGAGGAGGAGTTTGAGGAGGAAGAAAACATGGTAATGAGGGGTGTTGAGGTTTGTGCACTTGAGGACACAAACACAGATGAGGTGTTAGACTCTGAATGCAACCTGGACTCTTTGCCTTTAGAGTCAAGGCCTTTGACAGCAGAATCAGAAATATGACCCCAGGTTAAATACTACCACTGGGTACGTGAAGATTCCTATGACTTTGGTCTCGATTGCTGTGTTTGAAAATACGGGGCACTGTGCAAAAAACTTCAATTTGAGTATGAACTTCTCTGTATGCAGAAGCTCTCACACAAGACACCACTTAGAGACAAACATGTTATGTTGTGTATGGTGAAAGTGGTGAGAGATTAACTGGTTGCATGGCGCCAGAGGGATATAATGGGTTAGATGCCTTCACTTACACACTGTGCAGTCTGTTTCCGTGCACAGTGCAGAATATTATCCACGGTAAAACATTTTACTAGAATAGTCAGTTCATTTAATGACTACATTTGCCTATTTAATCAATTGCATATTCCCAGTTTGCACTTTTTGCATTTGGTTCATCTGTGGTGTAATACCTCGTCCTTGTGGAATAAATGTCACGAGGCTGTGATTAGCTAGAATAATTTTATATATATATATATAATTTTATATTAAAAAAAAGATTTATTTTAACCACAGGTTTTCATCATTCTTTCCAACGCCAACCCAAACCAATGAGTTTTTACTTATAAATTTAATGGCAACATTTTTGTTTAACAGGCTATAACATTTTTACAAGTTCAACCACCATTAAATAAATAAGGTATCATTTGTTAATGAGCTGGTCTCTTAGCAAAGTTTATTTGCGGTATTCTTCAATGTGTTGGTCTGATTGAGGAAAATTATGTCTTGCACAGATTACAAGCATAAGTACACTACTGTCCTCAACCTATCATCTTGTCTATAGAGCATCTCTTGCAATGTGTGCCTTAACAGAAGTCTTAGTCCCAGTAGAGGTACTCAGGTGGTTTGGCTTTGACTGAGCACACAATGCATTAGATGCAACCAGAAGAAGTAGCATTAACATGTGATTTGTTGTGCAATATACTGCCACTTCTTACAGGTCTTTGTGTTGTAATGTGCAATACTGTTCAGTGGTGGAAAATGGCAGGAAGCTCAACCATGAGCCAAGGCTATGAATGTTGATGATAAGTGCTGCTAAGTTACATATTGTATGTCAGACAGAAATCTAGAAGCCAAAATGTATTATTTGTGTTTTAAAGTGTTTTGAAGTTTGCAGATGCAGCCTATAGTTTTATTTCTAGCTATAGACAAGCATGACTCTGTAGGTGTGTTTTCCAAAGCTTTAATGCACTTTCTTCCTCACTAGAGATTTTTCCTTCTAGTAAGAGCAGAAACTGTTTTATTACCCAAAAGCCAAATGTGTACATATTAACAAGAGGCAACTGTAACACATCTGTTAGTTGATTTGAAACTTGAACTTTTCCTCATCTAACAGAGGTTGGCTTTTGAAACACTGAATTATTTGAATTGTTTTTAACATTTTAACATCAGTGTTCTTGGCAAACTGGGAGATTTGCTGAATTTGGACACATCCTATTTAACCTTCTAACTTCCCCACTGCAGGTCTTGTGAAGTTTTTTGTCATTTCTGAATGGACTCCTGCTTTGTCTTATGAAAGATCAGGACTGCTAATAATTCACTTACAATCAGAAATCCTGGCCGGATGGAGAGGGCTTGACTTCAGTCTTACATAACATTAAGCTTTACCTATTACTCTACGAGTTATTATGACACATTCGAGCATGGATAATGTCAGTGGATGCCAGAACACTGAAGTGCTTCTTTGGTAAGAAAATCTCACATGGGCACTTCTCCTGTCTTAGGTCTTTATTTTTCTACCAGGGTCTTCCCACCTTCCTGCACAAACCACAAACTGAACAGTTTTTTTTTTTATCTTTTGTAAATTATAATGCAAATACTGTATCTTGATATTGCAGTTGTTGAAAACAGTTTGTCCTTTTTTCAATAAAAAAATAAATGAAATCATCATGAAGTTGATGCAGTAATTGTAATCCCCACATCATGATGGTATTGTGTCTGTATGATCTGTGATCTAACTATCCATCCTGCTCTGTTGCTTTACCAAGCACAACTTTTTTAAGAGCATGCATTTTTGACCTAAGATGTGTGACATCTGGAGCTGCTGAGTGAAGGCCCGTGGAACACACATCTACTCTAATATGGTGCTGCTGTGGCCCAAATTTCCAGCTGTCAAAGCTAACACCATCAATTTCTGTAATTCAACAAACTGAGTCACTCCAGTTCTGTGAAAGCCTACGGAGACAGGTGGCTTTACTGGATGTAATTTTCAATGACAGCAATGGAAAGAATTTCTACCTCACTTTTCTCCATCTCTTTCCATAACTATGGGAAATAAATTCTGCATTGTACCATGTCTTGAGGAAAGGTGTTGATATGTACAATTAGCTGAGTATAATATCAGTTTTTTTTTTAAAAACACACAATTTGAATAAACAAAAGTAAGGAAAATTCTGTTACTCAAATCCTTTCCTAAGAATGTATTTTTAATTGAAATGCAATCATATTCTCTTAAATTTTTCAGTTGAAATTATGTATGTGTTGATAGAGACTGCACAGTGAAACAGATTGCATAACAACCCAATATTCTAGATGGAATATGCAGAGAGGATATGCACCATACAAGTCCTCTAATTCAGCATTAACATGTACAAAATGCTGTTAAGCCACAGATTTGATCAATATAACTGTATCGTAGATGAACTTCTGTTTGCAGGTTGACACGTCTGTCTGCAAATTTAGCTATTTTCCATCCACAATATAGACTCCTCCTAGTGTTATCCATGCTGAATGCAACAGATTGATCTCGCACATCCGCTGGAAGGCAGTGGGCCGATTTGATTTGTTTCTGCATAGGAAGTGGCCCCTGCCTCTGGGCTTTTTCCACATTAGCCAATCAAAATGCCACAAAGCTCCAGTTTGGGATAAAATTGGGGGCTATCCTTTTTTCCCCCATAGAAAAGAAATTTAAGTTAATTCTCTGTAAAACAAATCACTATGCCTTGCTGTAAAAGAAAAACAACAATCAAGTTTCATTCTTATTAGCTGGAAAATGTAGAACCAAATAAAGCCATATGCATTTGTTATTCATAGCTTCCTTCAAAAAAATATCCTCTTTATTTCATCAGTATCACCTCTAAACTTTTGCTATGTTTGCAAAGACATTTCACTGAACAAGATGGTGGCTGTTTAGTCCATGCTGGATGCCCTGTTTGAAAGAAATTGACAGCCAGTGCTGGCCAGAGAGCTCCTGTCAATGGTTCTGATGATGTCTCTCTGGCAAATTCCCTTGAACTGGCTTATTAGCAATAGACTGATCAGTTTGACCTTCAGATTAGAAGGGTGAATGTAAACATAAACAATTAACCAGCAGAGTCAACAACATGCGAAATGACATATATCTCACGGTTTTATGTTAAATAGGGTAATAGTTTCAGCACTTTGAACAAAAAACTCTGACATAGTCCATGTTTCAGATCTCAGCATAAATAAAACAGAAAGATATGACCTCCTGTCAAGCTTGTAAAAGCAGAAATGTCCCTGGATTATCTCAATGGCCATAACTTGAAAGTTTGTACTCATAATTTTGAAATGTATTAAAATCACAGGCATATTTATTGCTCAGGAGGAAGAGGGTCTGTAGTCTGGACAAAGTTGGTCATGAACACATCTAGGAAGGGAAGGGAATTATATCAGAAAAACTATCTGAGTCTCATCTTATGTGGGGCACATCCGCAGCTTGTCGCTTTATAAATAGCTGTAACAGTGCATTTGGCCTGAATTAATGTCCTAAGTGTCCTGGTGAGGTCATCAGGCAGCAACACTAAGATTTATGCTGTAAATCAGATTTTTTAAAAAAGGTGGGGATTATAGAGGAGTTTCCTCTTTATTATGAAAACAAATTGAGAAAATCCAAGACAGTGACGTGTGCTTTTGCCTGATTAAATGACTCCAGTCTCTCCGGTTTCATGGGGTTAACCTTGAATCATGGGTTGTAGTAGGTTGCCCCTGGACTTAAATTGCAGCCTTGAAGATATGATCTGTGTCAGTTGTTTCCACAGATTGTTTCTAGTCATCTAACAGACAAGACATCTCTGTTACAGTCACACCAAACACTGGTTTAGCCCAATCAAGTCACTAAATCAAACTGAGCAATAATCCTGGCAGATCAGCTGATTTGAGTGCCAGATCACATCAGCTCATGGCTAAGCTTTTATCCTTCTGTGCATCACTTTGGCAAATCTATTATAGGGCACGCAACCCACCTCCATCCCAGGTGATTCTGAAGCTGTGTTTGACGTAATCAGTATCATATGTGTCGTTGTTGTTGATGTCTGCTCTATTCTGTACAGTGGGTCTTGAAGCTGATCTCCCTGCCTTATGCTTATCAAGTATGAGCGTGGTTGGGCCAGGTCATAGAGTGGAGCCATACTGTCAAATATGAATTACTGCAGATGCTGCAAATGTAACCATTCTGTTAAAGTATACCTTTTGCTTTAAAAACCTCTGGAATTGGGATTAACAGACAGCATTGGCTTTTTTTTTTCCTGATGAAACTCAATACATGTCTGAAGGATGTACTAAATGGTGGTTCTGGCCTTGTAACTAAAGGTATGCATTCACCTCATAGAAATGTCATAAGCAAGAGGCTGCTGCAGTCTGTGATATAATGCTGTCACATAACTAAAACTGGGAATGCAACAATGTTTCAGGAATTCAGAGTTATAATTCATAATGTTCAACAGCCTTATATAAATCCTTGAACCTCAGTGTAAATAGAGGGAAAAAAAACATAATGGCATTCTGTGAGTGCGTCAGGATTAAATTAGGTAATTATATAATTCTGATGACATGGCAATTGCATAAGTCTTCTCGGTAGGTCTGGCAGCGCAGTGGAGGCCTGCTGACCAGGGCGTCAGTCGATGATGGCAGTAGGGTGACTGATAAGGGGGCAAAACACTGATACTCACCTATTGCCTTTAAACTGCAATACCAAAGATGATCACGTTGCCATATTATGTGATGATGATGCTTCTGCAGAAATGCTAACCCAATTAAGCAAAAGAAATGCAATCTTAACAGTGCAAAAGCATGTGACCAGTAATAGGAGTAGCTATTATGCAAGTACACAGAATCTAGTATTATATAGCAGAGAATCTGTTTTTTGTCTGTATGTGTCATTTATGATCTAATACCTACAAAACTGATGGCCAGTGGCATTTACCATTAAACCAGCTTAACATATACTTGCTAGTATGATGATTGGTAGCACATTGATATGAGCAATTAGTGTAGAGCATGACTCACACAGCCACAAGTAATTTTAGTATCTGAGATATCAGAATACAATCAGGACTGCATTTTTCATTGGAGCCACACAGGTTTACAGTTAACTTTTAAAAGCACTAGAGTCAGATCACAGATAAATGTGTTTCATCAAGGAGCCAACAGTAGACACACTTGCCAGAATGTTCTGCTGGTATATGTGAAGGGAGCTCCTGGTTAAGTTATTGGTCTCCTTTTTTCAGCCCTGAGTATTCCAACTTGAATTATTGTCAGTTTTATTCTTTTTTTTCTTTGTGTTATTTCAGCTGTTTTTTAAGTTTCAGTGTTTTGTCTAACAAGAAGGTTTCAGAAATGTTTCATGTTACATTCTCATATTTTTCCACATCTAAAAGTAACAGGAATATATATTTTTTTTACCAAATTTCATGCAGTTATTGCTCATTTTTTAATGTAGTTTCAGCTATAATAACCTTACACGTTTGCACAAACACATACGCACACACAGCAACTGACACTCATTTTGGCCTCATCTTTGACAGCTGAGTGTCCCATGACACTCAGGGGAGGAATAGGAGAATCCAGCAGGTACAATATGTTGGATGGGATTCAGGCTTTTTCCATTCCCCGAGCCCGGTGAAAGACAATATGTATATTTATGCACAGTGGGTGTGTCTGATCACACAAAAAGCAACAAAAACTACATTCAGCAAACAGCAGTCATGTCTATGTGCTGTCAGTTTATTACTTTACTGTTTCTGCTTTGCTTTCTCTTTTCATGCAAATTTCTTTTTGCAAACATTGTCATTAAGGTAGCATACATGCACAGACTTGCAATCATATCTCTCATATCTCAGTAAATGCTTGTCTATTAATGCCTCTGATTTTCTGGCTCTAGCTTCTCTGACCTTGACAAAGACAGCCAGAGCCAGGAAACAAAAGTGATTCCAACTTTATGCTCATTGCTGGCTCTTTACCAGTAGCACCTTGTATTTAAAGAACTTGGCTGTGTGTGGTGTCACACTTTTTTATTTAACTATAATAGAGGTGCTTCAGAAAGTGAGAAACAATAGCAAACATACAGCCTTCCTGTCCTCCATTTATACTGCTTGCTTCCATTTCAGCATCCCCTGCTGTCAATGTGGTTCTGCTTGCAGGAAACAGCTCAAATGAATTGCTCTTCCTTAGGTGAAAGTGATATGTTATAGCATTAACAGGTGCAGGTATTCATCCTTGTTTTGTGTATCTCTATCTCCTTAAATCTATTCTTTCTGATATTGCCCTTTTTTTTTGTCTTATTCTTGCTTTTTTCTGTGATTATCCTGCCTGCACCAGTACCAAGTCTCTGCTTAAACTTGGTTAGCCAAGTCTGGAAAACAATACAATAAAATAAAACTTGTGTGATTTCATCGTAGGATAATTTAAATGGAACTGGATACTTGAGAAGGGTTTGTTTATGATGACAGCTGAGGAGTGATGGATTCCTCTCAACTGTGTCCAGCCCTTGAGTGATAAAGGTCAACATTAAACCGGTCTTGTCAGCCAGCAACCCCTGTATATTCATATACAGAGCACTGCCAACTGCAGGTCTGAGTGCCAAACAGGGCATTGCTTTATGTCAGCTGATATCACACCAAACTCTGTTGGCTGTAACAGAATATTTTATTATTTACTACGAAAATTAAAATCTTCTCCGTGATGTTTTCACAAAATAAATGGAATTCCACATATTGACATCACAGAGTTTGGACATTGTGAGACTTTTAGGGAGACAGGAGAGATGACCCTTCACTGCCTCCGCTGGCACCCATTTTGACCACAAGCCTGTTTCTTTAAGAAGTGCACCAGCTGGCTCCATGTTCAAAGAATAAAACTGCTTATTCAGTGTTGTAAATCTGTTTTTGTGAATGGTGCGCTGTTGTCTTTCCACTGAATGTGTGGCACAGGAACTCCCTCAGGACAAAGCAGCTTCCACACCTAAAAGAGCCAACAGCCAGGGTTACCATAACGATATCTGAGCAACAAGTGACGTCAGCTCCAGTATGGAGTCTGCGGGAAAAACAGACACAAAAGAAACTTGGAATCAAACTCTTGTTGTTTGTTCAGTGTCCAAAATAGATGAGGATGATGATAGTATGACATGTTTCATTATTTTTAGGGCTCATATGACAGCCTTCATGGCTGAACCTTTGCTCCTCAATAGATCTTCTGCTGCTGCTGCTGCACTTAGTGTAACTGCTTTTATTTGATTTGCAATGAAGCATGCAACATTTATCAATATTTATCTTTTTAAATTATTTTTATAGAGTTAGCAGAGGGAGCTGTTCTTCACCAAACCTAAATTGTGGTAACCTAACAAACATTGGATAAACAGCCATGACATTTTGTGTAAATAATTGTGTTTCATGGAGGATGAATTCTGTACTGCCACAATGAAAATTATGGGGAAAAAAAATCTTGTCATACATTTTGCAATAAAATTTGATACAAATATTCAAGTTCTAAGATAATACATCTTGACTTTTGTGGTTGTAATCCCCCCACCCCTCTTTTGATCTCTTGTGCTTTAGAAGCGCAAAGCACAAGCACCAACAAATAGGCATGTAATGTACTCGCATTTACATGGCACTTTTCTAGTCTTGCTGACTACTCAAAGCACTTTTAACTACAAGTCACACTCCAGTTACTCTGGAGTGGGTCAAACTTGCAAACTCCATACAGAAAGGCCCCAGCCAGGATTTGAAGCAGGAACCTTTTTGCTGTGAAGCAACCACTCCACCACTGTGCCACCCTATTTCAGCTCTCATGTCTGTATCAAAGCACCATCTCTCAAGGGACCCTCTGACCTCTTTATAACCTCCGATCCTTATGTGCACCACATATTCAACTCAATTCAATTCAACTGTATTTATATAGCGCCAAATCACAACAGTCACCTCAAGGTACTTTATATTGTAAGGTAAAGACCCTACAATAATACAGAGAAAACCCCAACAATCTGATGATCCCCTATGAGCAAGCACTTGGCGACAGTGGGAAGGAAAAAACTCCCTTTTAACAGGAAGATACCTCCAGCAGAACCAGGCTCAGGGAGGGGCAGCCATCTGCCGCATCTGGTTGGGGGTGAGAGGAGGAAGACTGGAGAAAACACACTGTGGACGAGAGCCAGAGATTAATAACTCATGATTAAATGCAGAGTGGTGTATAAACAAATGGTGAGTGAAAAGAGGTGAGCATATGAACACTCCTATGCTGTTTTACTATTACACTGTTTGGAGAGTCCTCCCTATTCCCTAAAATGACCATTTTCCTTGATTTGACCCACACTGGTGAATCTAAAATCCAGTTGATCCATAGATATGGGTAAAAGTTTACCCTGAACAGCCTCAAAGCACAAACATTTGTTTCACCTGTGAAACAGTATAAAAAGAAAAAAAAAAAGAAAAAAAAATTTTTTTGTATGTTTTGGTTCACTTGAGGAAACTTGGATTTCAGGATAAATGAATGACATTTAGGTTATTTTTGCTGCTGTCAAATTTCAAAATAGGTCAAATTTGACCCAAACATTATGTAAGGGTTAAATCAGTTGAACCTTCTAGCATTATTACTATAATCAGAAATCACAGACCTACAATCAAGGCTCTACTTGAACCTCTTGATGCATGCTCAATAATCCAGGTAAAAGAATCCCAAAAAGTTGAATCTGTTCATCTGGACGTAGCGATTTTTTAGTGGGAGAAACGTTTCGTCA
>VUQS01075335.1:0-14099 GCA_015108495.1 Heterochromis multidens
GCATCCCAAACAATTTTTCTGGCAGTTGTGGCTGAAATTTTTGTTGGCCTACCTGACCGTGGCTTGGTTTCAACAGAATCCCTCATTTTCCACTTATTAATTAGAGTTTGGACACTGCTGATTGGCATTCTCAATTCCCTGGATATCTTTTTATATCCTTTTCCGGTTTTATAAAGTTCAACTATCTTCTCCCACAGATTCTTTGATAATTCTTTTGCTTTCCCCATGGCTCAGAATCCAACAATGTCAGTGCAGCACTGAATGAAACATGCAGCGGTCTGTCTGGAGCCCAGAAACTCACTGACTTTTTATACACACACACTAATTACAAGCAAACAGATCACAGGTGAGGATGGTTACCTTTGGTAGTCATTTAAACCTGTGTGTGTCAACTTGTGTGTTTGTTATCATGCCAGAACTTCCAGGGTATGTAAACTTTTGATCAGGGTCATTTGGATAGTTTGTTATCATTATGATTTAAAAAGGACAAACACAGTTGTTTGATAATAAATGGCTTCACCCAACCACTAACCATGAGTGAAAGAGAAGTTTTTGTATTATCATTTATATTCTCTGAAAAATGGCCAAAAAATCACAAATTCTGCCAGGGTATGTAAACTTATGAGTACAACTGTATACCATTCAGAAATTGTCAGTAGTTGTCTTTTGCAATGTGAAGTTTTTTTAATTAGTGTGTGCTCAAATACAGGACTTTGCAGGAGTGCTGGCCTTTTTCCCCCCATATTTTAACTAGCCAATACTTAGACATTTTTTGATGTATCTATCCAAATCACAGATTCTGATTTGATTGTAAGAAGACCAGAGTAAAAAAAAAAAGGCCTGAAAGTGGGTCGATGGACCATTTTTCAAAAAAATATATCTTGAGAACTATTTGATATATGAAGCTAAAATTTTACAGCAATCATTGTATATGTTCAAACTTTGTACCATACTATTTTTATGCAAATTAGAGACAGCTGAGCAGAAGGCCCGTGCTGATTTGAGATGGAATGACCTATGTTGAAGCTTATGGTTATTTTATACATTTTTGTGTTCCAGTCCATAGTGGCATGCTCATCTAGCATTGAGTATTACCCCTGTGAGTTTGGACCATGACCCACCTGCTGTCGCATGTTCAGGGATTCACGGCTGTGCTGGATAAACTCTGCACTGAAGTACTGAATATTTACCTGTTGCCACTTTGCTTAACACACAGAAATTGACAACAGCTGTGAAGTTGGCAGAGGTTATAAAACAGAATTTGATACTTTTTAAACATACAGCAGAGGGTTTCATCACATGGTTGTATATTGGATTTTCCACTTTTATTTTTGGCTAGCTCCTTTTGTTTTCATTCTACATGCTTTATTGTTTTGTGAAAGCAAACCTGTGTGTGCCCTAAATTATTAGGTCAGGTTGAAATCTGCTGCAGAGATCTGCTCTGAAAAACAATCAGGCTCGTGTCAGGCTTGGATTGCGGCTTCTTTTTTATTGTTTGGTCAACCATTCTCCAGTGACATGAAGTTGGGAAAGAGGAATTTTTTGTAGTGTCAAGAATATTAACTCTTCTCCGGGCAACCTGATAGTTGAGTGGTTATGGTGTTTACCCAGTGGGCACAAATGCCCTGGGCAGCGGTGCACAGTTTGACTAGACCATTTCCAGTAGAAACCCTGATAAAACTTTTATTAAATTTTCAAGGGCTAAGAAATTTTTTGTCAGCTTCTGTGTAACAAGTTCAAAAAGAGTGGGCCTAATAAATGCTGCTCCATCCAAGTGTGGTACTGACCAAGGTCAGTAGGGTTATCATGCTGCTACCTCTCAGCTTTTAACAGCTTTGGTTTTTTTCTCGTAGGTTGATGTTTTGGGTTGTTGGCACTAACTGGTATATTATACAACTGGTGTGAAGTACATTTTTGTAGTTTGTCAGAAGTTAGTCACGCGTGAAAGACCTCACACTAATAATTTTTTTTTAATGCTCTTTAGGTCTGACTATGCAACCAGTTTGGCACTAGGAGTTTGAGTTTCCATAGAACTGGCCCGCCCATGGTGGCATTTGAGCGTGAACTACAGGAAGAGATCAGTAATATGCAGTTTAGTGTAATTTAATAACCATATGCTACAGCATGGAAATTGTATCCAAACTTAAAAGGTTTATTGGAAGGCATTTGTCCTGGGCTGCATTGTATTTTTATTTCTGTCTTAACTAATCAGTTATCTGTCTCTAGCTTCCTGTGTCTGTATTTTACATTAATTGTTGCTAAAATAAATTTTCCTCTTGCAACAAAAACTGTTGTCTGAATTTATGTTCCATGCAATACCACTGTTTACCATAAGAGTCTGCCCTCCCCCCATCCATCTAGATTAACTGAGCAGTGACAGTGTGAGAATTCACTGTACAAGCTTAAGGTTGAACCAGTAAGGAAAAATAATTTTAATACAATTTTAACATTAACTTTAATACATCACAGCACATATGCAGGTGAAGAACAAGACAGCTTCTAAAAGTCACTTGAAAGCTAAAATGAGAACCTGTCCTATTGTGTTGTATTAACAGAACAATCAGTTATGAGGCACAATGCAGTGGTGGCACACTTTTCAGAATACCCTGGGGGTATGGCTTTGCTTTCATGGTCTTTGTGGCATGGCAGATGGTGGAAATTGCTGACAGAAATCACATAACATTGATAATGACACTTCCTCTCACTCTACTCTGCCTTCTACTGGGTCAAATTAAACTGGCACAGGTACAGCACTGCTATATCACTACAGTGTGAAATATTGAATCTTTTTAATCAGCTAACAGCTATACACGGTTTGGAGAAAAACAAAACCAGCATCCAGTGCCCCTTCTGTGGCTGAAGAATGGCTGATGAGAAGTTGAGGAGGTGATGGCTGTTTAGCTGCGCTTGTCATACATCTCTATTGTGCTCCAGTTATAAGACTCTGCAGGAAAAGGAAGAATGCCAGCTTAGGGACTCCGTTTGTTTTTGAGAAAATGAAACTTTGGTAAGTGAACTGACCTGGCTCCTCTTGGCTCCTCTTCCCCATCAGTCCAACAAAGGAGTTCACTTTATGTCCTTCATAGGAAAGACATTTAGATAAGACACTACATTAAATGATATAATCATTTAGCTAACTACAACAAGAGAATTGTAGATACGAGGCTAATGTCTCTCAGCCCAGTGGCAAAAACAGTGAACGCTGTCGTCTTGTCTCTTAGTGTTGAAGACTTACTGTTGACAACCATGAACAATCCAACTGAACTGTCACATGTCCTCGGCACTGATCTCAGCTCTCTGTCTTATGATTGACTTATAGTGGGTTCTGCATTACAGGAATAAATTAGATGTTTGTTTACGTATGCCGCACTGAGTTGCATCGCTGAGTGGGTGACTAATTCAGATGAAAAGCAAACCCTGACAGGGCAAAGAGAAAATCCCCTCCTCCTCATGGCTCTTTATCTTTTTTCTCTTTGTCTCACACAGGCGTCTCCCCTGGACCACCTTCTTTACTCACTAATTAATGAGTTCAAAGAACATCAGGAAAAAAAAAATTATTTCGTGGCTGTCTGTTAATTAAACCCTGGGAAAGTGTTTACTGCCTCTCTTGCCCACTGACACAAAGACTCAGTTCAATTTGCTTTTTCCACTCCATGCTCAGTAGAACACAGGATCTGAATCTGATCCACTTTTATTTAGGGTGAACTAATATATCTGTAGAGCTGCCACAGCTGGGTACAGCTCTCCACCCACTCCATATGTTTTCATTTTTCCTGCCTTTGGTCTCAGTCAAAATGCAAATTATAGATAAAAGCCCACAAGTTCATCACCAAGTTCAAGTTTGTGTGTCTGATGTTAATGTCTTGGCTGCTTTTTAATGCAGTTCAGTCAGTTTTAAAGGGTTTATTTTAAACCTGAGACACGGAGCAGAGTGTGATGGGTGACCTGTATCTACTAAGAAAGCTCAGGTCCTTCAAAATTTGTAGGACCATGCTGTCTATATTTTAATCACTCTCTGGTGGCAAGTGTGTTTTTTTTTTTTTTTGTTTTTTTAATGCGGTAGTGTGCTGGGGTAGCAGGATGAAAGCCGCTGATGCCAACAGACTGAATAAACTAATCATAAAGGCTGGTTCAGTTCTACGAGTGGAACTCAAGACTCTAGTAAAAGTGTCTGAGAGGAGGATGCTGAAGAAATTCCTCAGCATTGGGAACAATTCGTCCCACCCAATGGATACCTCTCTGATTGGTCACCGCAGCACCCGCAACAGAAGTCTCATTTTAACAGATGGGAGGATTATTACAGTATCACTTGTGATTTATTCTCCGTTAAATTACAAGTGATACTGTAATTCAACAGTATCACTTTTAATTTAACAAAGTGATACGCTGTTAAATCACTTGTAATTGATAGGTATCTGTATTCATCAACCACCTACTGGCAAATTGCTATTGGCTATTTGCCAGTAGCATTAATATTTGTATTAGCACTATGCCACTTTCTGCCTATTTCCAATACCGTACATACTGATATTTATATTTATGTTTATATTTTGTACTGTTTTTCTTATCTGTATCTTGTTTTGTAGAAGTTGAGCTTTATTTTATTGTTTTGAAACTTATTTTTGCTTTGTGCATGCTGATTTGTGTACAAACCAGCATGCACCAGTCCGTCTGAGTCCCCTTAAAGGTCTGAGGTAATGAGCCACATATCTCCAGCTATTAACCCCTTGGCTAAGGGATTAGGTAAAGTCTTTTTGTACAGGAAAAAGGGGAGGAAAGGGCAGGAAAATGAATATCGCTAAAAGGACTTCACGACTTACTTTTGCGGGTGATCTGTGTATTTGCTGTGGGAGTAAAAATGAAAGGTTAGGATAAGGGGTCCATAGGAGAAAAGAAAACGTGCTTGTATTGAGAAAGAGTTCTTACCCATAGAGCGCCTCCCCATCAGACCAATAAACTGATGTGGCTTCGGCTTCCTTGTCATCCTCAGCAGGGCTTCTCTGAATGGTTCGTCGGATATCCAGCCATTCTGAGGGGAGGGGGAAATTGAATGTTTATGAATGTTTACACTAAGAGGCAGTGTGAAGTGAGTGTCTATCGTATGTATGAACTTTACATTGGATTGGTATCCATTCAGTGCCATCAAACTATACCTCTACTATCTTATTTCCATCTCTACCTGCTCACTTCATTACAACAAGGGAATAAGACTGAATTCTGCCAGAACCACATAAATCATATAAATGCTATTATCTTGAACAATATTAGCTGAGAGCCACCCACCAGCCCACTCACATAAACTCCACTGAGTAGTGCAATTTGAATTTGGATCTTTCCATGAGATTTTCTATTTCCATCTCAGGATACATTCATGCAGTATGCATTAGTGTGACTGAAGATGTGGACCTAGGGGTCACTAATGTCCCGCACACTAACTGGTAATGATTTATTGTAGGCTATTCATCTGCAGAATAACCCAGCCCAGCCCAGCCCACAGTTTGTGAGCGCCAGAGTTCCCAAGCTCCTCCTCCAACAGACTAATGTCAAATATGGGATGTGGCTCCATTCCAAAGGAACTGGTTTGAGCTTCAGCTCTTACACCATGTTGTGCACTTAAGGTTTTATTTAATTTTCTACTGCTCTGGGCACTGCAACAGTCTCCATATCTGCCTGATACTGACCCCTAACATCTTTTTCCAAGCACAATGAGATGGCTTCTAATCGATCTATTCTTTGATCTGCTCCTTTATTGTAGCTTGTTTATCTCAACATACTGACAGTGATGCTGAAAAATGAATGAAACATGAGAAACAGATGGAATCATCTCACACTTTGTAATTTCAGGAAACTGCCTTCAGCTTTGATGCTTGTTTTTAACTGGATCATTCTAACTGTGACAACGTGCAGATGTATCCAATCGCTCTTAAAGCGTGATTAACCTAATATATAAGCTTTTTCAAAAGCTTTTTCAGTAAATTCGTTTATATACATAATTTTAAGATTTTTTTTTTCATAAATATGCAATCCTACAACGTGATACTGGGATTTAACATACTTCAATGAACTGATGTCTCTGTTTTCACAAAGAAAGAAAAAAGCTTCCGTTTTTATCAAACTAATTTCTTTACGCCTGTTAAGCGGTAGATACATTTATTCTGCTTTCATCCACAGGCGACTAAAAGGTAAGCTACGTAAACGGTGGTCTTTATGAATGATTAGGGAGAGAGTATAAGTCTGAATACATACCTGGATTTGATTAGTGCTCATCCAGTAATCAGTCTCTTCTTTTGGGTCGTTTTTCTCACCGAAAACTTGGGGGGCGGCGAAGAGAGCCATTAAAAGCAGAAACTTCATGATCCCGCAGCTTTTCTCTCACTCTACAACAATAAGTACTCCAACACCCAGTCTATAACGGTAACAGTTATCAGTGAGCAGAAGTAAGCAAGGTGAATCAAATAAGTGGAAGTACCAGAAGGAGCTGGAGTGTGCGTGCTCTGCTTCTTCCCCCACAAATCAGCAGTAGTCCATAGCGCGTAGCGTGTGTCACAGCACTACCTCCAAAGCTGTCTGGGCACCAGCATCGTGCGCTCCTATATACCAGTGTGAGCAGTGTTGCTAAGTGACGCCTTTACAGTAGTATGATTACTTGATTGAAGTTTCGGTAAGCAACCCGTTAACTGTAGTGATCAGAAGCTGGAGGTGTGTGCGTCACCGGACTACACTGTCATTGTTATGAATGACTGTGACGTCATAAAGTACTGTTATTCAGCATCCAGTGACATTCAAAAGTCCGCTTATCACACCTCCGAAGACTTCAAAGTAATTCTAGCCACGTGTGAGCTTCGATTCAACGTTTTTTCATTGTTTGAATACTTTGGATGGAGGCCAGTGTTGCAGTAATAGTTCTGCCTAACGCTCAGTACAAAACAGATTTTTTGACATCTGACAGTGTAAAAAACAAAAAACAAAAAAAGAGAGAGAGGACAGAAAATCTGCATCTAATAACTTAACACGTACGTATTCCTATCTTTTAGGGCTAGCTATGTTAAACTCTTGCTAGTCTGTAAAAACAAATGTTTCTCCTCTATTCAGTAAACAAAGATGAAAGATGATTTTTTATTAACTGGACTTTCAGATCAGAAAGTTGATCAGACCTTGATGATGATGATGTGTGTGTGTGTGTGTGTTTTCTTTCTGAGAACAAGTCCTGTAGGATCTGTGTGACACATAAAGTGAAGAATTCCTGATAAAGTTTGTGACTGTGGATTTATAGTAGGCTAATATTCATTACCTGCCTCTGCTGAGGGAAGCTCAGTAGCCACAAAGCTACTCTGGACTGGAATATAATCACTGTGACAGCTCATCCAATTAACAGACAGAAGGGGGAGGTGAGGAGAGAGAGGTAATGGAGCAGTTGGAACCATGAGAGGGAGTTGGCACACAGGAGGAGGAGGATAGAAAAGGAAGCTGTAGGATGGAAAAAGAGCAAGAGGGCACCGTTGAAGTTTGAGCCCGCAGATAAAGGGATATGCTGTTTACCCAGGGAGATCAAGCCACTGAGACAGAGCAGAACAACTGCATAGTGCAGTCGTCACAGTAGACTCATCCTGAATCTTGATAAGTCATCTAGAGAGAAATGGGACTTGGGCATGCTGATTTAATGCATGAATGTATTAGAGCATAAGTTAATTTTGCGCATGGAATGAATCCAAAGTAGATCATTAGTAGGAAGAGATGTCTTAGTCAAAGCAAAACTGTGCCAATAGTTAATGCACATGAGAACATCGGTGTAAACAGACATCCTACCAAACGTCCAATTTATATTTCGGTGAAAATAGTCTACAAGATGCTAAAAGTAAAGAGATTTTAAAAAAGCATTCCTGTTGTTCTGCTTAAACTGTATGGGGCATAATAGAAGACTGTGAAACGAGGAAAGAAGGTAATTAATTTAATTGTAATTACAGATCCACCTAATGTCCTCATAATTTATTGATGTTACAGTGAAACGTGGTCCAACTATAGAGGAAGCCCTAACACAAACAAATCCTGTTCACTCTTGTCTGTTAACCCTTAGAAAGATGCTGTGATACTTTAATTGGGGCCTCAACATGTTAACTTCTCTGTTGGTATGTTATGCTACCCTGATTTGTCTCAGCAGGAGGTGATGCAGTTTGCCTTCCCAACAGGAGAACCTGATGACAGGAATAGATACACTATATTGCCAAAAGTATTCACTCACCCGTCCAAATCATTGAATTCAGGTGTTCAAATCACTTCTATGACCACAGGTGTATAAAATCAAGCACCTAGGCATGCAGACTGCTTCTACAACCATTTGTGATAGAATGGGTTGCTCTCAGGAGCTGTGTGAAACTGTATGTGAAGGCAGGCAAGCGAGTACTTTTGACAATATAGTGCATGTGCTCAACCCTGCTGTGTGAATAGGTTCTAATTCCTTCTTCCTGACTGCCTGAGACTGTATGAAACACCTGGCATGGCTGCTGATTGTGTTTGAGTGCTTTTTTTCCTTACTGGCCTTGTGGAGTTGTGATCCTATGTGTGTGCTTTTTTTGTCTACCTGATGGGTGAGTGCTTCTCACTCTGTTGCCACTTCGCTAGCCTCACAGCATTTTCAGTGCTACTATTTTTGGCTGGTTACTGAGTGTTCTTGCTCTGTCACTTTGTTAGCCATAGGGTTTTAAGGGTGGCTACTTCTGAACTAGTGGCTGAGTGCTTCTCGTGCTTTGTTCACTAATCTGATGGCATTACACCTGCTGAGTTTGCTGGATTAAGCTGAGTGCTTGTGCCCCACTGCTACGCCACTTATCAGACTTGTGCTACGCTACACTAATCAAGGTGTGCTAGCTTTGATGGTATCTTTAGTTGTGTAGGAACAGGCAGTTATGCTCTCTATTTGTAGCTCATGCTTGGCCCCTCTTAACCCAGAGGATAGCCATGACAGATACCCATTATGTCTTGGTGCTGAACATCTAAGGCAGTCTCTAAAAGATGATGATGATTGCACCAACTGCAGCTATGTACCATTAGCTGAGAGGACTGCACGGCTGGCCTGGTTTGACATTAACTTAGGCTGTCTCTCCCCTTGTGGAGGTGCCTCCATTCAGCTTCCCTTCAAGTAAGCGCCACAGGCATGCCTAAGGGGATGTCCCCTGGCAGGAAGAAACAATGGGGTGAGGAATCGCTGGAACTTAGAGTAGACATGCTGGCTTCAGTTTGTCCAGCTTAAGGTCCTTCTTCTTAGCCTGCAACCTAGCAGCCCTTCTGCTGCCTCTGTCACGATTCCTCCAGAGCTACCACGCCAATTTGGCGACGGCACTGACTTGTCTGCCTTATTCTCCGTTGCAAGCTGTGATGAGGATGCACTCTCTATTTCTTCCTCAAGAAATCTCTTTGTTGAGAAAACAGGAAGCGAAGAGGAGCAGGAGGAGTCTCCCCTCCCCTCAGTATCTGGTTCCCATGAGTCGGACACAGATTTCGCAAAGGATCCTGAGAACGCTCATTCCTCAGTGAAACAAGCTATTCAGTTAGCTATATTATTATATTGCCAAATGACTTGCCAGTATCCTAGCCCTTGCAGCCATTAAGGATGTTGTCCAGTATGACTTGGACTAAATGCCGCCTGTTGAGGCCTCCATTGCTTCTCCGGATTAAGCCCTCAGGCCAGATGAAACTTGCCTGCATCCACAGTGTAGACTGCACTTGGTAAGGATGACCTCCTTACCAAGTGCTATCATATAGTGCCTCAGATGGGGCGTATTGGGAACTCTGTCTTCCACCTGTTTTGAGCTCTATCACAAACCCTCCACACTGCTGGTGTTGATGCATCAACACAGAGCTTGAGTGATGCTTTGCAGAGTTGCAGTCTTATACGCCTCTCTGCAGCGTCTCTCTTTCTGCCATCCCCCCAAAACCCCATCCCCAGAGAGACTGTGTCTGCTCCCAGACCATCAAAAAACAAACCAAAAATCAGCAAAAAACAAGTTAAACATAAAAATTCAGAAAGAAAGAACAATATAGCATCCTCAACTGCACTCCCTGTTAGTAAATGATTTAATAATTGATCAACATATTGATTTACTCTGCCTTACAGAAACCTGGTTACAACAGGATGATTATGTTAGTTTAAATGAATCAACATCCCTGAGTCATACCAACTGTCAGAATCCTCAAAGCACAGGCAGAGGAGGAAGAGTGGCTACTCTAGCTTATCAATCAACCAAAGACCCAGACAGAGGTCGAATTCATTCGATAGCCTTACTCTTAACCTTGTATACCCTAATTGGAAAAGTCAAAAACTTGTTTTATTGGTTATTATCTATCGTCCACCTGGCCCTCACTGAGAGTTTCTGTGTGGTTTCTCAGACTTTTTATCTGATTGCTCAACTCAGATAAAATAACTATTGAAGGTGATTTTAAGATCCATGTAAATGTTGAAAATGACAGCCTCAACACTGCATTTATTTTTTTATTAGAGTCAGTTGGCTTCTCTCAAAATGTAAATAATCCCACTCATTGTTTTAATCACACTCTCGATCTTAATAATAATAATAGAAATACATTTTATTTGTAGGTGCCTTTCAAGGCACTCAGGTACACCTTACAAGCAATGACAATTAGAAAGCACCACAGAATTAAGTAAATAATCATAATTAAAAAGTCAACTAAAATAAAATCAAACTGAATCAGCAGGATAAAAAAAGATGGTTCTCTTGTCCTGACATATGGCATAGAAACCTAACATTTAATAGTATTTGCTGAAAACCCTCTTTCGTTTGACCATTTCTTAATAACATTTAACTTTACAATAATGAATTACACAGCAGTGGGGAATACATTTCATTATACTAAATGTCTTTCTGAAAGTGCTGTAACTAAGTTTAAGGATATAATTCCTCCATTGTTATCATCTTCAATACCATGTGTCAACACAGTGCAGAACAGCTGTCTAAACTCTACTCCCACAGAAGTCGATTATCTCATTTTAGTGTTACATCCTCACTGCATATGACCCTGGATACTGTGGCTTTTCTGAAAAAGAGAGCCTCAAATCAGAAGTTCTTGACTCCCTGGTATAACTGTCAAACGTGCACCTTAAAGCAGATAACGCACAAGTTAGAGAGGAAATGCCGTGGCACCCATTTAGAAGATCTGGAAAAACAGTTTGTTACTCTATAAAAAAGCCTTCTGTGAAGCTAGAACATTTTACTATTCATCACTGATGAAAGAAAATAAGAACAACCCCAGGTTTCTCTTCAGCACTGTAGCCAGGCTGACAAAGAGTCAGAGCTCTGTTGAGCCAAGCATTCCTTTAACCTTAACCTTTGATGACTTTATGAATTTCTTCACAAATAAAATTTTAACCATTAGAGAAAAAATTCCCACAGATGTGATTATGTACAGCAACTAAAATAACTGCTGATATTTACTTAAACATTTTCTCTCCTATCAATTTTGAGTTAACTTCAATAATATCTTCCTCTAAACTTTTAAATTCAGATAAAACTGAGGTTATTGTACTCGGCCCTAAAAATCTTAGAAACATGGTGTCTAACCAGATACTTACTCTGGATGGCATTACTTTGGCCTCCAGTAACACTTTGAGGAATCTTGGAGTCATTTTTGACCAGGATATGTCCTTCAATGTGCATATTAAACAAATATGTAGGACTGCCTTCATTCATTTGCGCAGTGTCGCTAAAATTAGAAACATCCTGTCTCAAAATAATGCTGAAAAGCTAGTTCATGCATTACTTCTATTCTGGACTGTTGTCATTCCTTATTATCAGGTCACTCTAAAAGTTCCCTTAAAAGCTTTCAGTTGATCCAGAATGCTGCAGCGGGAGTACTGACAGGGACTAGAAAGAGAGAGCATATTTCTCCCATATTAGCTTCTTTTCATTGGCTCCCTGTTAAATTCAGAATTGAATTTAAAATCCTTCTCCTCATATACAAAATCTTTAAAAATAAGGCCCCATCCTAGCTTAATGACCTCATAGTACCTTATTATCTTAAAAGAGCACTTCGCTCTCAGACTTCAGGCTTACTTGTGGTTCTTGTGGTTTTCAAAAGTAGAATGGGAGGCAGAGCCTTCAGCTACCAGCCATTGCAGTGGGCAAAATAATTATTTGATCCCCGGCTGAATTTGTAAGTTTGCTCACTTACAACGAAATGAACAGTCTCTAATTTTTATGGCAGTTTCATTTTGATGGAGAGAGAGACAGAATATCAACCAGAAATCCAGAAAAAAACACATTACATAAATGTTATAAATCGATTTGCATGTCACTGAGTGAAATGAGTATTTGATCTCCAAGCAAAACATGACTTAGTACTTGACTTAGTACATGACTTAGAAACCCTTGTTTCTCAAGCACAGTGGTAAGACATTTCTTGTAGTTGATCACCAGGTTTGCACACATCTCAGGAAGGATTTTGGCCCACTCCTCTTTGCAGAAACTCTCTAAATCCTTTAGGTTTCTTGGCTGCCGCTTGGTAACTCAAAGCTTCAGCTCCCTCCACAGATTTTCTATAGGATCCCTCTGGGATCAATGAAGTTATTCTTATTCTTCTTTGTTGGTAGTATGTGTGAAAACTAAAGTGCTATTAAAATTGAAGGCACAGATGCGACATGAGCACGCGACTGCTGGTCAGCAGTGCTCATCCACACACACACCCCCTGTCTAAGGTGCAGATAAAATTGAGAGGCATTACCCTGCTGGAAGACCCATCCATGGCTCATCTTCAGTGTTCTGGTTCAAGGAGGTTCTTGTCCAAGATTTTATGGTACATGGCCTCATCTATTGGCCTCTCAATGTAGTGAAGTCGTCCTGTAAAGCATAATGTTTCCACCTCTGTGCTTGACTGTGGGGATGGTGTTCTTTGGGTCATATTCAGCATTTCTCTCCCACCATATATGATGTACCACATACTTCATACGTTGCATCCATCTGACAGCAGACGCTCTCTGCTCTCAAGTAGACCATTCCCGGACTGCCAGCAGATGCGCTGTTCCTGCTGGACCATAGATTCCGCTTAAGCAGTATTGTGATATTGGAAAACATGTCAGCAGAATTAAGCGAATGTGTCCAAAGTCAGTGTTGTTGTTAGCAAAGAGGGACTTTTTTAGGATCAAATTATTAGTCTGAAAGTTTCTAAAGGGGCAACGCATGGACCTCTAAAACATTTTGTGAAGACTGGTTTAATTGCATTGAAAGCACAGTCCGTTCAATCAGAAGTGAGCTCACCATCACAAAATCCCTGTTAGAATGTAAGTTAGAAAGCCTCTATATCACATACATAGAATTTACTAAACAACCTAAACAACAATCTACTGGAATGCTCTTTAGTTGGACATCTGCTATAAATTTACTCCACCCTGACTCTTAGAACATGCGCTTCAACTGGTAGCACCAAAGTCTGGTAGCTCTGATCTTTTTATTTTATTTTTGTTGTATTTTTTGTATTTTTATCAATTTTTTTTTGGTCAAGTACTGATGGATACTTCTATGGGAAGAAGAGTTTACTCAAGAGAAGAGCTTCTTTCATTGAAACGGAGCAAATCTGGAAGATACCACCCTATTCCAGCTGAGATAAAGAGGTGTTTTCGTGGTTGCCGTGCTGGTGCAAAGGTGAAGGCTTAGAAGTGGAGATATAAGCCCTTTCTGCCAACAGTCATCATGGGAAATGTCAACTATCTGCTCAACAAATGTGATGAGCTGGAGATATTGGTGAAGACTCAGAAAGTATACCGTGAGTGCAGCCTCATGTGTTTTACTGAAACATGGTTGAATCAAAACATCTCAGACTCCAATGTGGATCTACCTGGTTTCACCCTCATACGGTCAGACAGAGATGCTAAATGGACTGATTCTTATATAGCGCTTTTCTACTCTCCCGGAATACTCAAAGCGCTTTTATACAACTGCCTCATTCACCCATTCACACCATTCACACCCACTCATACAAGCACTTTTTCTGTGCTGAAGTGTCTAACCATTCATACACATTCATACTCCGATGAATGCATCGGAGAGCAACTTGGGGTTAGTATCTTGCCCAAGGAGCAGCCAGGAATCGAA
>VUQS01075338.1:0-10264 GCA_015108495.1 Heterochromis multidens
CTGGGTATGTAAACTTTTGATCAGGGGCATTTGGATAGTTTCTGTTGTCATTATGATTGAAAAAGGGCAAACACAATTGTTTGATAATAAATGACTTCACCCAACCACTAACCATGAGTGAAAGAAACGTTTTTGTATTATCATTCATGTTCTCTGAAAAATGGCCAAAAAAATCACAAATTCTGCCAGAGTATGTAAACACATATTTTTTTAATAAATATATATATATATATACGTGTGTGTGTGTATATATATATATATTAGTAGCATTACTAGCATTTAGCCACATGTGGCTAATTTGTATTATAAACTTAATTGTACTTTAGTCTGTTTCTGGTCTTAATGATTATTTTATTTAATGCAATTTCTACTTTTATACTTTTTTATTGTCTTATTTTTACGTTTGTCAAATGTTATGAAATTAATTTTGTTGTTCATGGTTTTAAATTAAATAAAGTTTTGCTTGCTTGATGTCTTATAATCTCTGTCCTCTTCCCTGCTCCCACAGCACCCTTGGTGGACTCGAGCCCCAGACACAGCAGCTCGGCTATGCTTATGCTCCTGTCAGTTGTGTTTCTCGGCCTAGCGGTGTTTCTCATCTACAAATTCAAGAGGTGCATATATTTCTGATTACTTCCACCTGCTGTAGGACCCCACTATATAGCTATTACCCTGTTCTTCATTATTGATGACAGCAGATGAGCCTGTCTGGACCAATTTATTATAGTCAAGTTTGGTATTTTCAATTGATAGATCCCCCTGAAGGTGTCACTCATACTTGTGAGATTCCAGTGCATGAGGCATGTGCAGCAGACATTCACAAAATTCAGAGAAAACAAGCAGTAAATGGTTTAATATGCGGGTTCTGTGCCTCGGATCGTATTTGCTGAATAAATTATTCATACTCAAAATGATTCTTTTGAAAAGTCTGAGGGAAATGGAAAAGCTGTCATTAATTATGGATATGAAATTTTTCCCATTAGTCTAAAGAGGATGCATTTTTCAAGAAATCTTACAGTTGACAAAACAGAGCAATTAATAACCAATGTATGTATAGTAATTGGAAATAAATTGGATAGTGTCTAAAAAAAAAAGATCTATATTAGGTGGTATAAATGCAGACGAGAAAAGAAACCAGTATTACTGTAATTTGCCTATAAATTAGGCACTCAAGTGTAATTACAGTCAAGACAACTTTACAGTTTATCAGCACCAGCAAACAGAATCATCTTTGAAATAGTAGCTCAGTACATCAATGGGTTTTTAGGAAGTCTGTCAGAGTTGTCAATGGGTCATGAAAAACTGCTGATTTGATCTGTGTTGATCTTGCCAGACGATCACAGGTACAGCGCTGCCAGAGTGCACCACAATGAAGTGAGAAAATAGAATGGGCTATTCACATTTAGTATAATCTGGTTAAAATTCATTCATCCCTAAAGCTTACTTTATGCAAAAGAGTCAATAAAGACAAATTGAATCATCAAACCATTTATAATTATATTTAAGGTGTGCAGATTAATTCTAAAACATGCAAGAAATTTTTCCACCTTTAAAGATGTCAGTAGCTGTCAGTTATCTTCAAAGGCACAGTGAATGCTATATTATTTGCTCTTATTAACCAGTAATATATAGCATCAAAATATCCTTTCATTTATATAAGGTTAACCAAAACTAAGACCATTGTTGTTTTCTCCTTTATTCTGGTGAACACTGTAGTTCTTATAATCTTATAGTTATACCGACCTTTATTTACCTCAGCTGCTGAAGATAACTGGCCTGAGAGAAAGAGAAACCCTGCGGGGAAAGAAAGGAGGAAAGAAAGATGAGGACAAATTTAGTAAGAGCAGCTTGATGTAAGGAATATGTAGAGTCTGATGAAGATAGTCAGGCAGGCAGAGATGGAGATGAGGTTGCAAAATACAGATAATTTATTCATAAAATCATGTTCTCGGTTGTAATTTGCTAATGAATGTAAACTTGGGACTGTAGTTACATAGCCTTAGAAAGGAGCAACAACCCAACTGTGCATGGATAAACAGTATTCTGGTACACAGATGGTTATCTAACAGTTGTCGATCTCGTCTTCTGTAAATCCTTAGAAAAATACCTTGGATCAACATATATGCTGAGGTTAACCAGGAGAAAGAGCAGGAGATGATTGGCTCAGTGGGCCAAGGCGACAGCACGCCGAAAATCACTCTGAGTGAGTTCTCCACATCCAAAGAACTCATGGAGAAGGAGCTGGACGCCAGGGTCAAAAGTAAGTGAGGGGTGTAAGATATCAATCAAAAAGTTTACCTGCTGATAGTCAGTCATAGTGCATTTCAAGCAAATACACTACTGCCACCCTCAGTAGTAGCGGTGGTGTTGGTGGGTTTCACTTGTTACCCGCTGGTCAAAACAAGGGAAAATCCATATTTTAAGACAAGAAGTGGTCACACAAATGATTTGATTTAAATAAAATCTCTAACTGACACTTGAAAGGGAGTTTGGTATCCTGAGACAAACAGTAGGCATCCATATAGATATGAATATATACTATGCACTATATACTCATACGTATAATATAATTTGTGTGAATATCAGCAGTATTGATCTTTGCAATGAACCAAGTAGTGATTAAGACATTTAAAAAATATAATGCCTATTAGGAAAATGAAAGCTTATATTTAAACATCTGAAGTGTCATTGATGTTGGATCTCAGCTGCCTTGTCGCTGTCCAGCAACATCTATTATGTGTCACTTCTACAATGCATTGTGGGATATTTAAACAGTGTACTGTCCAGTGTTCGTATACTCTAATATTCCTTATGAAATTCTAATATCATAGTGTACTATTGGGTTTATACCAAGGTTTCAGAGATACTAAAACATGCTGTTTTAACACATTGAAGAGCATGTTATGGTGGAATTTCAGGGGCAGACTGTTTCTTTTGTCGATGGCTTTAGAGCAAAAGTCAACATGATAATATGCAGGATAAGTGTGTGTAGAATCACCCCCTGGGGATACTTTACCTACTGAATCTGAATTGTCTTTTAAACAGAAAACTGGCAAATGAATCTCCTTTTTACCATTCTTGAATTATTCAGAGAGAAGGAAATCGTTAGAGTAGACAAACCCCCTGAAAGGGTTTTAAGATAGTAAGGAATAGATTCTAGCAAAATCCACAGTACTGGGACCAATGAATAATTAATAAAACCAACATGTTTAGCATGTGGCTACAGGATTCAATAAAACAGCAGGACCACAAAGGTAGTGGTCCTAATCACTGCTTATTCAGTCACAGTTTGACTCGTTTAAGAAGAATATTTCAATTCAGCATAAAAACAATAGGTTTGATAAGCTAATTACTGCCCACTCTGAGTGTGTTTTGCATTGTTACCGATTGAAAGCAGTGTAGGTCTTCTGGCAGTCCCAGGATTTATTTGGCTCTGAGAGTTTAAAAGACAGATAAAGCTCTTGCACTTTCACAGTTTTGGAGAGTTGGCTGTTTCTGACCTGTGTGTTGAAATTCAGAGGAGCTGTCGAGAATGGAAACTCACACATTAGTGGAAACCCTCAAGCACCAAGGCCATGAGTATTCTGCTTCATTTTCAGCTGAATATTTTTATTCAGGTCAATGTCTGATTGTTACTTTTTTTACATATGATCTGTATTCCTCCACTTCCTCCCTTCAGTCTCTCCTGAAACCATGTAGTACCTTGATTCAGTGGAAGGGGATGCACAGTAAAGTGTGACAGAACAATAATAAGTGTCAGAATAAGTGTTAATGGTTGTAAAAATAATGTGAACAACAGAACAGTAATCAAATTACTGTTTTTACTCATCAAAAAAAATCTGTAAAAGAGCTCCGATTGCCCTCTTGAAGCAACAATGACACATTTTTATTTTCCTCTCAAATTAAAGGTTTGGCACTTTTGACTACTGATGATGCTGTGGAACAATATAAAAACATATCTATTAGTGGAGCTATCTGAGGTGATTCCTGCTTGATTTCATGGCAGTTGGCAGTTGTGTGGCAACTAAGGGTACACACAACCCAGTTTAAAGATAATTAGCAGTCAGCATTATAGCAGGTGGTTAGCACTACATAAATTTAGTACAACATAAAGTTTATCAGATCATCCCTACCTGCCATCACAGGTAGCCCTAAAGAATTTAAGACTTTATAGAGCTATGATTTAGGGGTATGATTTTTTTTTTTCACCTTATTAAGATGTGGTTAAATCAAAACAGAAAAGGTCAGAATATTATGTTTCTTGGCCATATTATGGGTGAAGCTCAAGTCAGCACATACTACTATTTCACATAAAGCAAGGCAGTATCATCTTAAGAAGACTATCCCTGCCTGCCTGCAGCCTACATCTTTCAAGTTCTCCAACCTCAGTTTATGGCACAGGCTTTCTATTATAAATTTCTATTTGCAGCGTTGTCTTGTCTGTGTCTTGGATGTCATCGCTTGCTTATGACATCACCAGGGTATTTTATAAAACATACTGTACAAATAATAAACTGTCCTTTTTATCTGAACATTTGTGCAGATGCCCTTTAATTTGATGATTGATTCTCTGCAACCAATATGTGCTGTACGCCAAAATAAATTAACAGCTACTCTTCTGTTTCTAACATGCAACAGAAATGGTGCATTTTAGACTTCAAAAATTTGGTTATTAAATTCCTCATTGAGCATGTTCCAATTAATTGAACCAAACATATAACAAAAACAGGCATACTTTTCATAATGGGTCACTTTCAAATTTCCATGCTTTTTAATAGCTTCAGAACCTTTGAGTGGAAATTAAGTACAAGGTGTCAATGTCAAAGAAGCAATTTGTTTTACAGTCATTAAAGCTCCAATGCTGAATTAACTGTCTTTGTTCTTGGCTTATTTTTCTTCTTTCGTTTCATTTATTTCTGCTCAGGGGGAGTCGGAAATGCCTGCGAGAGCACAAGGGAGATTCCAAACTGTACTAGTGTGTAAAACTGAGGGAGCACCAGTTTATGTACAGAGCAAAGTATTACAGTGTCGGGGGTTATCTTTTTTTGTTTTGTAATTCTCAACACAACTGATGTTAATAGTTTTCTAAGGGACCTCATTTATACAGACTTGCATGGATGTCTCGTTCAGCAACATCCATGCAGCTAATGTCAATTTACTCAATGAGATCATTGTAATTACTGACAAAACTTATTTAGTTTTGTGGATGTATAAGCTACATAGCAGCGTTCATTTGCAAAGTGAATTATCTTTCGTGGAAACCTATGAAAAGTTATGTAAATTTCCTAAGGAGTTTGCTTTGAAAATCATTTCTGCCTATATATAGACTATAATGTCGGAGTCTTCAATCAAACAGGGAATATTATTGAAATGTACAATACTATCATCTGTTCTGTTAAATGTATATATTATTACTTTCTACATGCTCGTAGTCTGAGTACCATGGCAGCAACAGAAGATCTGACAATGGTCTTTTTTTTCTGAAAGTGTGTTTAAAAAGTCAAACATTACTTAAAGAAACCAATTTGTTTTGCTAAGGTCCTTGACTTGTGCATGTTCTTTCTGAGGACACAATTTCTGTGTTGTAGATAAGCAAGTGTTGTAAATAGTTATTTTCTAATCATCTGTCAAAAGAGCCTAGTTGATTCTGCTGATTCTGTTTTGCTCTCATTTTCTTCAGTCAACTCTTGGCTGACATGAACCTGGTAGAAAGGATTTATTTGTTAATGCAGGTAGAGCTGTATTGGCATATTGGAGATGTCCCTCCTTTTCTCTGAAAATAAAATTAAAAGGACCATCATCAACAGGATCATTTTGCAAGATGTTTGCATTTTAAGTAGAAATATACAAAAGATAGTCAGATACTTTTACCTGGATCACTGTCATTAAACTCTCTGAACCAAACATTATTTTCAAGTAGAGCCCGATCAATTTATTGGTGGGCCGATATTATTGGCTGATATTTGTCAGTCTATCAATATTGGCATTTACAACAGCCGATAAATGAAAATTTAAAAGGTAAAGAAGAGACGAGAAAACACCCTTCCGACATATTATGTGCTGTTGTTACAGAGTTTGTTCACCAGAGGGCACTCTGCAATTTCCCTGTTAGCAACACAGGTTTAGAACACCACAAACACATTAACCAGCTGATCCGAGCAGACTCCGGCAGAGCGTAAGCGAGTAAATAATTAATTACAAATAACAAATATTAGGGAAATCTTTTCATATATTGTTTAAATCATGAAATATTTGCACCGGTATTGGTTTTAACCCTGTAAAGCCTGAACCATGAAATTTCCATGAAAATGAAAATGAACCCATAAAATTCTTTTTGAAAATGGAGTATTTATTGAACCTTCTGACAATTAAAAAAAAAAGAAAAGAAATTAAATATCAATTTGCATATATGAGTTTTAATTTGTATCATATTTTCTACATCTGGCATTTTTGTGCAATTTATTTAGGTTTTTTGGGTTAAAAACACTGATGATGTAGAGATCTCAAAAACTCACAAAAACTCATGTATCAGATATGATGCATTTGGTGTTACAAGGTTAAAGATCCTACATTGGTCAGGCTCTATTTGCAAATGAGTCAGTGGCTCTGATAGTTCAGATTTGGCTTTAATACAAAAGCTGCATGACTATGAAAAAGTCCCTCTATTGTGGTGACCAGTGATCAAATTCACAACTTTAACTCCTTGGGAGAAACATGGTGATGTTTATTTTAAGTGGGCTTACAGTTGGGTTGTGGTTTCTCATTCTGCTTTGACTTGTGCCAAAGCTGCAAATTTGCTTAGCTCAGTTTCTAAGTTTCTCTGTTTCTTATACAATTCTTTTTTGCCATGATAGTGCTGGCCGTTCATCTGGTCAATCCATCTCATTGGTGCAGACTCAACAGTAATAGGATGGATTGCTTTTAAACAGTTATGGTGCCTAGTGGTAACTTCATATGAAAAATCCTTGACTTATCCACTAATATCACCAAGTGGTTGTCATAGGTTTAAATCAAAAGTTATTTTAACTGTAATAAAATCTGGTCAGGATTTGGTAATGACAAAATACCTGAAACTAATGGTATTAAACTTCTCACTTTGTGCTTAGTACTTATTAACAACTGATATGCTAACATAATAAACTTAGTGAATATGATAATAAGAGTCATTATGTCATATATATTTAGCTAAAGGGACTGTCAGGTGAAGTACAGCATGGCTGTCAACTCTTAAGTCTACAAAACCTAAGTTTTGTTCTTGTTTTTTACCTCGCCATAGCAGCATATTCAAGACTGTGATGCCAGAAGCAGCTAATGATGACAAAAAACATATTGTAATGGTCTTCAGTGAAATTCTGTCTGGTTAAAACCTTCAGCCTAAACTACTTTTTGAAATTTCAACCTCAAAAACCAACCCCGAATTCAGTCAGTAACATTTCAATGGCCAAAGTGAACAAATTTGGGCTTTTTGGACAGGAAACACCTGGGAGAACTTTGAGCTGTAATAACTCTGTCTGTACACATAACCAGACCAGAGATTGGAAAAAAGTTTGCTTGTATCGTCTGATCAAAACTATAAATTAGTGTGTATAAAACAGCCTTATTGCAATGAGCCAATCACACTGATGTTATTGAACTTGTTAAAAAGTTCTCAACTGCAGTTCCACCAAATCTGATGGAGCAGAAATGAAGTGGAACAGTCCTAGATCCATTTTAATCACAGTAACTCGAGGTAGTCCCTTAATAGAATCTGTCATGCTCAGTGGCCTTCTGTGCCAGACCATACCTCAACCTCCAAAATGGTTTGTAATATGTACTTAACTGAGGAATGTTTGTTAAAGAACAGTTAACCGCTTATTAGTTCACGGGTTTTGGATTTCAGTAAGCCCACCAGAGAGTGGATTCTTCACTGCTGAAATGCTCATGTTGTCCTATTATTTTCAGTTGTCATACTTTCCACTTAACTTCACATATCATTTTTTTCCATGTATGCTATCAAACCCAACTTTAAGCCTACAAACACTAATGCTATTCATTATGATTAGATATATCAGCTAATGAATCCATTTTCTTACCTGGACCTTTGGTGCTCATTCTGCTAGTGCCACAATTTTTACACTACTCAAAATGTGCAATTACTGATATTTTAACAATGTGACAAAACAATAATATTGTCTTCAACTATGACTGGAACAGTTTGTATTTATTTAATGAATACACAGTGTACAAACAGCAGATGTAGCCAGTCGGAGATGACTGATATGGACCATATTCTCTCATTTCTAGTTTGAAATGAGAGAATATGGTCCTCCCAGCATGCAGCTTCCCACCAGCTCTGTATTCTCCAGTCCTAAAAAAGCCAAGTGGCCTCGACTTGACTCCCGTCGGCCTCCCAGTATCCAGCATTGTGATAATGAGAGAAAGCTGGACAGCTCAGGGGAGGGTGCCACATGCAGAGCTTTCCTGCAGCACTCAGCTCAAGTAAACATCAGTTCCAGGAGAAGCAAAAGGCAAAGGGGAGCACTGCAAAAAGATATAGGCTGTCACATCACATATGCATTACCTCGAACAGAGTGCTCTCATCTCAAACCAAACAGCCAAGCCAAGCCTTGTTAATACAGACAAAACACACACTGAACAAAGATTGTTTCATAGCTTTGTTGTACTCAACACATGCCATAAGCAAAGGGTTGTTTGCTTGGCTGGATTTTGTTTGGGTAGAGGCTTTGATGGTGCCACTTTGTTCTGATTCTTATTAGAAAAGCAGAATTAGGGGGAACAGAAAAAGAGAAATCAAAAAGTTTTTCCATCTTTAACTATACATGTATATTGTATTTGTTTTCTGTTGTTTTTCTCTCTCTTGGACCCTTTGAAATTGTGAAGAATGTACAATGAACATAGTACATTGGCTGTCCATAAAGGTTTGTAAAGAAAGTAAAGAATAAATGCTTAAAAATGCCGTGCTTCATCTGCACCAGCATATTGGAACTGCCACCAGTAAAAGAAAGGACTTTGATCACTGGAACCTTCTGTCTCATCTGATATCTTAAATGCCACATTATACTGTAAGCACCAGAGGAATCCATACTTGAACCATGAAAGAGATTCTTTGCATTTGTGATTTTTCAGAAGGCAAAAGCATTGTAATGTTCTTCAGTGCACAAAAATCTACAATGCATGCATCATCAGTAATGTTCTGTTTCATCTTGATTTCGATATTTCTACGGTAAAGAAACTGTCATTTTGAAATTGTTTCAAATAAATGTATTTTTGTACATCAGTGCTTTTGTTCTCCGGATGATGAATTTCTTGTGAACCCAAGGGTGCAAAGAAAATGATGTTCGTTGAGCATTACACCATTTGCCTGATGACTCAGTGTACCAACCTCCAGTGCAGAAGCACAAAGAGATGTTGGAAAAGCACCAGCAGTGTTGTTGGCCTTCTGTTTGACTTGCAATCATGGTCAGTGTCACCAAGCCATCATGCCACGGTGTCAGCTCACAGTCTGTCAAACTAATGGGATAAACACATACATACAGTGAAGAAAAATGCACAGAGAGGAACTGAAGCATATTGTTTGGAGTAATAAAAAAGATGGCCACAATGAAAAACACTTTAAGACACTTTAAATGTAGTCTAGTTTTACTGATCATTTGCATGCCTATATTGCAGATGTAGATGGGCATGAGTGGCTGGTCCAACTCTAAAAAGCTAAACCAGTGAGCCAAAGTAAAACTGCTGTAAATCCAAAACAGTTAACAGAACCCCTACAAATTAATGAAAATCAAGTTGATGAACTTAACTTAATGTGCTCTTTTATGTTACTTTAATTCAGCATTGTTCTCTTTCTGGTAACACATGCAAAACTTCAACAGGAAGCTTGAACGTCTCTCTGCAGATCTTTATTTTTTACATTAAGAAGAACATTACTCTCCTATCTGTGGCAGTCATCAACACAGGAAGTCACATGACCCATTTGCTACATGATGGGAAATAAAACACAGCCTGAGCAAAAAATACAATTCAAATATAAGAAACTTGCAAAACATTTTAGGGAACTTTTTGGATAGCATCTTTCACCTTTGCTAATGCTAAGGGCTTACACTGCCATTTTTCCACTAAGCCCCACCACACCCACTAATCATAGCTGTAGCTGTCACTGAGGTCTGGACCTCTAATTTTTTTTTCCCCAAAACAAAAATTGGCACAAATCAATGTGTGATGCTGTACATGCCTTTTTTTTTTTTTTTTTTAATGGGATCTTGGA
>VUQS01075339.1:0-12011 GCA_015108495.1 Heterochromis multidens
ATGTGACACAAAATAGAAACATGATAAAGGGTCCCATGTTAGAAGGTACAGTGGTCCCTCCTCTACATAGCACAAAATAAAAGATGGGCTGTTTTGGGAACATGTCCTGTGGGTTTTTGTAAGGGCTGTCAAATGGTTGAAGTCACAGAATCAACAAAAGTAATAATGTTTCCTTAGGGTTAAGGGTAGGGTCAGACCAGTAAGCACAAGTTTTGTTGCGTTTTTGCAGCTGTTTAAACTCCCGCATAAAGACATTTGATGTCCTCCACTGTATCCTTAATGATGAGTTTTGACACCTCAGTAAGTATCAATAAAGATGTGGTTTGACAACCATTAGAATATTTTCCAGGTTTTTCCAAGGGTAGCTGCAGGCAGAGGCCACCCTCCATTACTTCTGATGCAAACCCAGTCATTTTATTCTATAAGCAGGCCTGAAATATGACAGAAACCGCTCAGTTCAAAAAAGAGCTTCAAGGGTTATTTCTAGTAGCCTTTCAAGGGGTAAAGAGTTTAAGGCTTGCTCCAATAAAAACTGTATTATGAACCTGTACTAAGGGAAAAAATACAATCAATTCACATTCATTCAGAAGATGACTAACAAGCCACAATGGGTGAGTAACTGAAGAAAAATCTGAACCCTTGACCCATACAATAAAGAGATCCAGGGGCTGTGTGAATGGCTTGTGTCCACATTAAAGAGGCATATACACAGGAAGAAACCAGCAGCGATGTGGCGACCAAAGACCAATTTAATGACAGATGAAATAGCCAAGGTGGACAAGTGATAAAAGCAGCAACTAGTTCGAGCAAAAGATACCACTGACTGGCCTTGTGCAATGAACATTTTGCTTTTTACATAGGATTTTAAATAGATGGTGATCACTCAAAGAACGTTGTTGAGTGATTACCTTTATCCTATGACACCATTATTGTATTTTGAAGGGAGTAATCTCTTCCAAGATGAAAATTCCCCCATCGATTAAATTGCTATGGCCTTCTCAGTCCCCAAATCACACCCATCTCCCACCTATGGGAGATTAAGGACTAATGTCTTAGACGTTCCTAATCATCCTCATCCCAACTTAAATTCACCTATCTATATATCAACCTTAAAGTTTTGATACTGAAGGCACATTTTAAAACAAGTGTGGATGAAATGAATCATGTTTCTGCTAACAAAGGAGCTGAGTAGATGTTGATGAAGCTAAAACCAGGAAAGAGAAAAAAGGAAAGGACACATTCCTAGGTAGATGAAGAATTCTTTGATATTACTGTGAACATGCCATCCCTCTTCTTGCTCCACTCCAGCTTCTCCATGGCATCCTCAGTAGAATGGCTTATTAACATGATGCTAATGAGGTGTGTAGGTGTTTTGTATGGTCATTGAGAAGGTCTGACACCGGCTCTGCCAAGAGGACCCATCTCATTAGACCGCACTGCTGTCAGACAGCCTCACTAGCCTCCCCCAGCAGCAGAGGTCTGCCTTTGTGTTCATTAAAGGTCAGATGTCAGCTTATATCTGTGGAGAGGTTCTGTGACATGACGGTTTACAGCGGACCCCTGCAGACTGTATCTGCGAACAAAAGGGCCGTGCTTGTGTTACATCGGGAGCGCTCAGATCCCCCGAACTGACAAGAAGTTTAATCTCCAGAGCCAGAAGTTCGAACCTCAGCGGTGAGAGGGTAATGTGAGGCTGAGCTATGAGAGCAAGAGATGATACGAGCAACTAATTATTATTTATCTGGAGACAACGGAGAAGAAAAGGCAGTCCCCAACGTATTGTCTTCAATGACAATATTCGTGCTGCCTGAGCAGGCTGATGACTCTGTATGGGCCCCTGTATCGGGATGTATGTATCACATCAATATTTTCCATACCCACGCCCCACTGTTCTTCCATTCTTTCCAAATATTAACAATGGAGACAGCAGGGGGCGGGAGGGGAATGACTTCCTCTATTGCTTTCTGCTCTGCATCATTACATCCAATCTAAATCCTCGGCTATTAATCCAACTACCCACAGACACACACGCTAGATACTCCCACCACCCTCACTCAAGTCAGTTCCGAAGCAGGCTTCACTTGCTATCCATTATCCATTTTTATTCTTTTTCACCTTCTCTTACATGTCACAGCTACAAAGGGAGAACCTGCAGTTCACTAGCTTATTTACTAGTTAAGCAACACGCTACAGAATAAGGAAAGATTTATAACTTATGGTTCTTTCTTTCATTTAGATATTAAATGGTGATAGCCGAGGATTTCCAGTCATGGTAAAAAGAAAGTACACCCTCTCTCTGTCCTGTATCGGGACATAATAAATATACGCTGGTCCTCAGCAGACATCTGAAACAATCTTAGAGAAGCAATTGTTGCTGCCATTAGTTTGGGAAGGATAATATGACTATTTCCAAACAATTTGAAATCCATCATTCCACAGTTACGAAGATTATTCACAAGTGGAAAACATTCAAGGCAGTTGCCAATCTTCCCAGGAGTGGATGTCCCAGCAAATTCCCCCCAAGCTCCTAATATATCTATTAAAAACAGAGAAATCTCTCTCTTTAACACCCACAATCCACTAAGCAAAACATAACTGGCATATCTCATCATGTGTACATAAAAACAGATTAAGCATTTATCGACTACCATTGGGATTATATCTGCATTAGACAAGGGGCGCTATTGACAGGGGAGCAGTCAAAAAATGGCAACACAGAGTTCATCTTTATTAGGTTCACTGGTCTGATTAAGGTTTTGTGAGAGTACAACAGAAAAAAAATAAATTCAGAAACAGCAGGAAATCTTCCACGCCACCAACGGTATATAAAAGGTGGAGACAGCCACCATGACATTGGCTGATCTTGATTTTAAAGCCTTGTGCACTTTGGCCATCTCTAGCATATCTTTTTGAAATCAGGTGTGATGAGCGAGGAGTGGATCTGACTGTGAAACTGCAGGATACTGCATGCTCATATGGTAGTCATGATGTCAGCACATTTTTCTGCTCCAATGAGAACCATAAACTACAAAATGAACATCATGTTTTATTTAATAACATTTGAAACAAGCAAATGAGACGGTAGACTCATCAGCAAAGAGGTCATAGAGCAGGGGAGCTGAAGGTCGTTCTCCCATAGACTCCTATACAACTAAACTTCTTTTTGCGAATACGTAAGTTGCCCCCTGTTGGCCATCATACAGAATGCAGGTTTAAGGCACTTACCCAGATTTCAATTTTGGGAGCAACGTTCATCTTTTATTAACAGTCTGGTCTGGTCAGTTCATCAAGAGATTTTGAGAAATTTGCACATACACACAATTCTGTACACAACCTGGGTTTGTATGTAAAGGTATTCTATACATGCAAAATGACAAATCAAATCAAATTAGTCGAAAAAAACAAAAACAAAATAAATAAATAAAACTAGGAGTGTTCACAAGCTGCATATTATATTATTTTGATTAAGTGTATGAAATGTAAAAAAAAATACAGGTAAAATATAAAAAAATATATTGGGTTTATATAAATAATTGATTATCCAGCTTGCTCCTTACCAAATCCTGTAATACGCTCAGATGGAGTTTAGACACATTGATTACATGCAGTACTATAAAGTAATCATTACTAACTTACATATGCAAAGCCCTGAGGGGATTTTTGGCTTTGGTGAATGTGCTGCTCAGACTCTCAGTAAAGTCCAATATTTCACTTCCTCTCAAATGAGTACAGTACCATTGTTTTAAATGGCTCCATGGGAAAACTCTAGAGCTGAGTCAGATGCTAAAGGGGAGGTAACAAACCAAATGGGGAGAGATAAAAGGGAAACAGGCCACCTGCTCCCTAGACAAAATAAAAAGATAAGACTGCTTGGTAATATAAAGCATCCTCATTATTTTCAGTTGTATAACTGACACAGTGCAAGTGTTCAGATAATAGGATCTCTTAATGCACTTCTTTCATTTAAATTTCCTCGTTACCGGATCTCTTATTGGCCAGTAAATTAGAAGCTGTAGCTGTGAAGGCCAATCTGCCATAAAAACTTCAGGAGAAGGTTGCTAACAATGTACTTTAAAGTGTTAGGGAGGCACTTTTGACTTCTTTTTCAGCATGAGAGGTTTTACCACTGTACACAAATGCTGGCTTGTCAACTAGTTGTAAATTGTCAACAGCTAAATGAATTGAGCCCTAAGCCCAGAGAGAGCACTTCAAATCAAGCTGCTGCCGATGACACAAGAAACAAGATGAGGCTGACCTGTCAAGTAGTAATCACCAGGTGCAGGTCTTACTAGTTATGCAATCTAATTCAATTTTCTTTATGTAGCACCAGTTCAGAACAACAGTCAGGGCGCTTTAGATTGTAAGGTAAAAACCCTACAACACTGGAGAGAGAACCACAACAATCTGACAAAGCTGTATGAGCGAGCATTTGGCGACAGTGGGGACAAAGAACTCTCTTTAAACCGGAAGACACCTCTAGAAGAACCAGGCTCAGGGAGGGGCAGTCATCTACTGTGACTGGTTGGTGGAACAAGAGGAAAGAGACAATAGAAAAGAGGAGAATTAAGAGACCATGGAAAACAGAGAAAAATTCAAAATACAGAAGAGAGCAAACAAATGTTAATGACTTGCAATAGTGTTATATAACAACATGGAAAGTAAAAAAAAAAAAAAAAAAAAAAAAAAAAAAAGGGGAAGAAAAAAAAAAAAAAAAAAAAAAAAAAAAAAAAAAAAAAAAAAAAATTTTTTTTTTATAAAAAAAATTTTTTTTTTTTTTTTTTTTTTTTTTTTTTTAATTAACACCACGCACATCGGAGTTAGTAAAGCATGTCTAACTATTGCTGCTCTGGATCCTACTTGTTCAGTTTATTTATTAAAACCCTGGACTGTGCAATTAAATACTCTCATTCAATTTACCAATTTAATCAATATCACAGGTTCTAATTAAAGGTACAGTCAGTAATTTTTTGTGGTTTCTTAATAGAAAATAAAAAATGTTGTACTCATAAATATACATTGATTATTGTGTAATTACATCTTCCAACAAATCAGTGCATTCTCATAAACTTAGAATTAATCCATTAAAAGTACATAGGAGCGGGTGACGGTTTGTGGAAGCCGCCATGTTCCCCTGTCATCTTGAATACAGTGGCCGAGATGGACATCGCCATTCTGCCTAGTTATGTTTTATGTATGTGGCTAGAGACCGGCCACATACGTTGTACACCTTACAAGTTACTTTTAAAGTTACTTTTAAATATTTGTACATGTATATTTTCATCATCTCTTTCTCATTATGTCTTTCTCCTCCTCCACCACTGCTCTCTCTCCTCCGTCATTTCCACCTCATCCTCTTCCTCCTCACCCCAAGTCTCATCTGATGAACTCAGGTCTCTCACACACGGAAACGTGCATAAACATGCTTATTTATTCTCAATATTGTTGCAATTACTTATTATCAGCAGATTAGATGTGCGACCCTCCTGTCTCTGGACAGCTGACATCAGGTCAGCTAAACAACAACAACAGGTGGTTATAAGCTAAAATTATGCCAGCTAATGTGAGGCTCGAGAATTCTAAAAATCACACTTTCCCTCTGATAAACAGTTTGATTACAAGTGTCCAAGTCCAACAATGTTAGTTCCACTTCAAAGAAATTTTCACTAACACCGGCTAACAGCAGCTGACAGCAGCAAAAACAGCAGCGCTTACCAACGGAAAAGTTCAGGATAACCTCAACAACCCACATCAGTATCGCTGTCACCAGACAGAAGTGAGCTTCACTGACTCATCAGACTTGTTTCGCACTCCTTTCACAAAGTTTTACAGCTTCCTCCAGAGTAAATAGCCACGGACACCCAACATAATGCTGACGTAAACAGCAGAGTGATAGCCTACACTCATTACAGATGAACAGCAGCCAGAGTTGTTTGTCCTACAGCAGTCACTGTAGCTCAGATTTGGGAGGGGTAAGAAAACAGAATTCTGTTGACTGCAATCTACAGTCTTCTGACATCTAGTGGTGAGATTTTACACACTGTAAAGATAAAGACATTAAGATAAATATTGAGGAGCCCCAAACAAAACTGAGTGGTTAATTTGCAAACACTGTAATGGACAGTGATAAGGAGAGGAGCCAAATGTAGGACACTAGCCAAACAAAGCAACTTAAAGGGACCTTTTATTAGGCTGATGGCAAAAATTCCATAAACAGAGTCCAAAGGAAACATCAAGGACATCATTCAATGAACAGACTCAATAAACAAATGTGAGTCATAGGAACACGACAAACAAACTAGTAAACAGGGGAAGGAAACACAGGACTATAGACTATGTACTATGCACAAAGGGCATTAATTAAGGGAACAGGACATAGGAGGAAACAATTAACAGCATGAAGGCAGGGAAAAGGCAGTACATAAACTAGAGCTAGAGACAAAAAAGAAAAAGTAAAACCGGGTATATGTAAAGGGCACTAATACAGACATGATTACTAACACTTGACAAGGAAATACGAGGGGACCAAGGCCGAAACACAGAAACCAGAAAGAGAGCATCTCATAGACACACAGAGGACTACAACTACTAATAAAACAAATAATAGACAAGTTGCAAACCAAAATACAATAAATCATAAAACTAAATTCTTCACTAGAAAGGATAAAAGAAAATGGCAAGAGACTCAAAATTATCAGAACTAAGACTCATGACTCATAACAGAACAATAATGGAAACATGAACCAAAACAAAGGGTTGCAAAACAGCAGTGTAACGCAAGGACCCAGACAGGCAGGCTTGACAGTATGTGTTTGTTTATTTTTAACAGTGCTTTTTACTGTGTTCTCTTCTCGCAGCTTTTCAGCTGCCTTGTCTCCAGCTCAGCTCTCATTCCACTCTCTCGTCAGGTCCAGGCGTCCTGCTCAAATAGGGGAGGCTTGATTAGATGAAAACAATCTGCTATGCTGGCTAGCCTCCCCTGGTGCCACACCCTTAATCCAATGCTCCACCCCTCCCCTGCAGCTGAGCCACAAACCACACCCTGCCACAAGCAGCTAGAAACAAAATCACAACAAATCAAACTCACTATTACTATCCAGGTCTATTACTTACTCAAATGTATTTACACCACACTGTAAAAAAATTAACACAAGTAAATGCATTAAAAAAGTTACTTAAGTAAAACTCAAACTGAACTTAACTGTGGTCGTAATCACAACGACATCACCCACTAGTTATAGATTTCACATTTTGAAGCCTCATTGTTAAGGCTTCACTCATTCCTCTAATTTGTGCCTCCTTTCTCCTCTTTCCTCCTGACTGTGACCTGGAAATCAATCTCAGTTCACAAAGTTGAAGAATGTCACAATTCCTGATGCATCTGGAGGACAGAGGAAAAGGGAGGCTTGCCAGAGGATATATAATAGAGGATATGCATGTGATTCCCATGTTTTTTACTTTCAACGTATAAAGGACGCATGGCACAAAGCTGGAATATACAAATTATGGTGAGAGGTGAACTCTTTAAACAACTTGTCCTTTTCAAACATATGCTGTTTTAGTTATTTAAGATGATTACATTTTCTGCCCTACTCCATGTCACTGTGTGATTAAAAAAAAGTCTTATCTCGTGTCATATTGTGCCATGTTATGAATTAAATAAAAGTGTGCCTAAATTTAAAAAAAAATTAAAAAATGTAATGAGAACCGTAGGACCTAAAATTATACAGCTGCAGCTGAGCTATAACAAATCAATTTATGGTGGAGCTGTGCCAAACATCATATTTAATTGACATTACTTTACATGAGGCTATGATGCAAGGATCTTTATTATTTTATTATTATTATTATTATTATTATTATTATTATTTTAACTGCTTGCTGCCTCAACTAGCCTTCTCCACTCGCACCTCTAGTGAGAGGCACTAAGATGTGAGGAGAGGAATCGAGGAGTGGAATTGAGGATATGCAGTCTGAGAGAAATGAAAGGATGCTAGTGTTTCCTTTTTGGCATTAAAAATCATGTAATTTTTGGCAAAGATGGAAAAGTTAGTATATCGAAAAGACTACTGTACTGATGGAAACAGCCTTTCCACCTTAAACAAGGAGCTTGTATTTTATCAAAATCTTTACCAAAATAGTTGTTGAGAAAAAAACCTAACTTGGTATTAATATCAGAGTTAAGCATTCCTTTCATGTCTGATACAGGCACTGATTTCATTTTCTGAGCATTTCAGATATTCACTTACCACTTGCACAACATTTTCAGGGCAGGACAACAATTCACTCAGTCATGCATGCAAAAACACAGCTGTACAGGATTGGCAGAGACGCCCCAGTGCTATTGACACACTCTAGATTTCTGTGAATGTTCATTATCCATGGTCCTCCTTAAGAGCCTCTGCAGGATGTAATTTTTGAATGCAATCCCATGGCACTCCACCTCCCCCATCTGAATAATGTCTTATGTATTTGATACCAGTTATTGTAAGTGCAACTCTTTGGGGGGCATTTGCCACACAAGGGGGCGGCTGTCAGCTTCCCAACAGTCTGTGCACATTTGCTGGGAAAGCAAACATTTACTATGGGAAGAGAGGAGCTGTCAAGGGGTATCAGAGGGTGGGGACGGGTAAAGGAGAATGATGACTTTATCAGCAGCTTTCAGGTTGGTTGCTGTAACCAGAATGGATGAAAGTTGAAATGAAAAATAGACTGTGAGTAGTACAGACAGAAATTGAAAGAAAACAGAGAGAAAAGAATAAAGGGGGAGGCTTAGGCTGAGTAATGTTACAATTTAGTTATCAAGAGAAAATCAACACCAATTTCAAGCAGGATTTACTTACTTTAATCTGTTACGAACATGCCCTAAAAGCCTACAATATAAACTCCTTACAGATTGTTCTGTGCTTGCATCAGGTTTTTGCAGCATGTGTGCAAATGGAATAACCTTGTTGTACTGTTTACTGAATTTTCAGTTTTACACTACTGGAAACCCTTCACTCCCTGTTTGTTTACACAGTTTGGGTTTTGTGATCTGCTCAACTGCTCTTTTTGGCCCCAGTTGTTTTGATTTCTGCTTTGGGGAGAGTACCCATGTTGGCTTGTGGTGAGAATGATCAAAATACAATCAACAAGGACAAATAAAAGAAAAAAAATTCAATCATTTTTATTATTTTATTTTTAATGCTGAGACACAACAAAAACATTGTGAAAAGAGTTGATTCAGCATAGACTTACTAATAGTAAGTTTAATATTTCATGTGTAGTGGTATTGGTTTTGTGCATGCTCTGTGCATAGTTCAAAAAAAGTAAATAAAAACATACTACATGTAGATCATTCACTCAGATGTTTATAGTAGTTTTCACATTGTATCAAGGCCTTTTCTGTTTATTATTATTGAATTATACCAGTACTTCATTGACTGACTCATCTGACTCAGATGAATCATTATGTGTCCATGAGTCACAGAAGTACAACATGTTGCTCCAGTCCATGTGGCTGATACAAACATCAGCATGCAAAACTAAGATTGTGGTGTAATGGTGATATATATTTGCATTTAGTAGTCACAGTGCATGACAAAATACTTTCGCTAAACTATGTTTTTGGGAGCATTGTCCAAAATGAAAGTATGTGCATTGGTGTGTATACTTGTTAATGTGTTAATCATGAGAGAACATTGACAATATCTCCGTCAGTGAAGAAATATTCAAGCAATCAGTGTCTTCACATCATGCAAGAGATTTTTCTTTTTTTTTCATTCATACTCCCTTTCAGCACATCAAACTGGCCTAGCCACCACCTACTTCAACTCTTTATGTTGGTCTCTATGATTGGCTGTTGTGTCTGTTAAAATCATTCCCTTTCCTCATCACTCTGTATGTACACAGAACTTCATAACTCTAGTCTTGAATGTGGTTGCAACTGTAGAGACAAATATGGTGCCCCTGAAAGGTCAAATGCACTGCAACTTAAGAAAACAGCAGCAAATAGAAAAATGCTGCAAAATCACACAAAACACAACAGAAGTTGAATAAAACACAATAGAAATAGGAAAAAAAATGTCGCAAAAGCTAAAAGAAATAGAAAACACAACAGAGGTGTTTTTGGGGAGACAATACCATGACGGAACAGTTGTGGATAACGGCTAATAGCAAACATGTATCTACAATTAAAACACATATGATCTTGTATCTTTTTCTTCCTCACAACACTGATGAATCCTCCGCTTCTTTTAAGCATGTCTCAGTGCAATCCTTTGCATGATTTGGTTTCTGTCACTTCCGCAGCTGGTCCATCACATCTCCCCAAAAACACTTCTGTTGTGTTTTTTGAGATGTTGGTTGTTTCTTTTTAGTTCTATTGTGTTTTATTCAACTTCCATTGTGTTTTGTGTGCTTTTGCAACATTTTTCTATTTGCTGGTGTTTTCCTAATCAACATGATAAAAAGGGATTTTTTTTTCTCATATATAGTACAGTTAATTTTACAGTAGCTCATCTTTCTAATTCACCATCTTTTGGGGTGCCTGTGGCTCAAGAGGTAGAGTGAGTTGTCTACAAATCAGAAGGTCAATGGCTCAATCCCTGGCTCCTCCAGTCCACATGTTGGAGTCCACATGTGCCATGGTGAACCCTGACTTGGTGTGTGGGGGAATGTTAGACAAAGTGCTTAGGCATGGATAAAAGGACTATATGAATGTGTGTGTGATTGTGTAAATGAGACTTGTAGTACAAAGTGCTTTGAGTAGAAGTACCAGTCCATTTCCAACAAACTGACTGATAGAAAAAGATTTATTTTTTTTAAATGGGAAAGTAAAATGGAGCATATGCAATTACTAAGTTTTTTTATCAAATTTAGTGCAAATTTAAAACAAATATCTAGAAATCTGATATAAGAAATTATAATATGCATGTTTCTCTTCTGATGTTTGGGTGCAACAAGGCAGGTTTGGGTGCATCAAGATAAACAGGGATACTAATTCTTCAGTCAGATGCCCCTAAACCACTGCAGATGGGAATTTAAGTTTGATTCATGGGAAGATTACAGAACACTCTCTGGTTCTCACAGAGATTGATGTTTTAGTCTGCTGCCAGTTTTCATTTCTCCAATCACTTGCAACTTTGTTTTTTTAAGCTCAGCCAAAAAGGGGAGAAAATGCTATGTTTGAACTCTTTCTTTTTTTTTTCCCACACATTTACGCTCAGTTTTCATTTTCTGAACAGATTGAAAATGGAAGTAAAAACAAGGGGATTGAAATAGTACAGTGGGCATTTTGAGGATTCAGATAAAAATGTAAAAATTAAATGAAGGAAAAAAACATAAAACATAGAGGATGAGGGCTGCATATTTCCAGTGGCATCCTTAAGGGTTTGGGGACCTATTTTTTAAATAGGTCCCCAAACCCTTAAGGATGCCACTGTAATGTGTGAGGCCCTACCCCAGTAGTATAAATATACATCTGTGAGTGGGCACAAAGAAAATCAAGTTGTCCTTACCCATCCAAGATCAGTCTAGGTTCTTAAACACATTGACCAAAATAGGGCATCACAAGTGTACCTGCCTGAATACACCACAGTTTAATCATACAAGCCTTACACATTATTAGAGATAATGCAGCAGACACCAAAACAAACATTAACAGCGTCACATAACCTGGCCCAGTGTCCTCATACTCACATAAACAAGCACCTGACAGATACAATAGCTTCATTAAGGCTTTCAACAGCTTCATATGAGTAGAGTAATAGGGCCACAGGAGACAATTTATTGTGGAAAATCTGCCACATGGGCATGCACTGAGCATCTTCACAAGTGATAATGATGCATGGGCATTTAAAGTATTTGAATTTGCTTCTGTTATCACATCGCAGAAACCTTATTTTTGGCACGCAGTGGTTTATATAGTCACTGGAAAATCACGTGAAAAGTCAGATGTTGCTGACAGGGAAAGTGCTGACTTAGCAGTCACATACTTGCCGTGACTGACAATCATAATGACTTGTTGAGAAGAA
>VUQS01075340.1:2399-28104 GCA_015108495.1 Heterochromis multidens
TATATATATATATATATATATATATATATATATATATATATATATATATATATATATATATTTGTGCTTATTAATGCTTTTCATTTCATTTAAAAGAAACAAAGAAGCATTGAAGCTTTAAAAATCTAAGAGTAAAATTTGACGTCTCCTCATATTGCACATTAAAACAATGATGTAAATATGTACCTTTTACTGGTTGGAAACGTGCACATAGTCACCTTGTTGTCCAGTGACTCCTTAGAGTGTACCAGCCAATGTCCAAAATCTGATTAGGGGTGGATTGGGGTTAAATGTTAAATCCAAAACTGTCATAATCTGAGCGTGGCATTGTACCACAAGGCCAAATCATTTCAAAAGAATTACACAGCTTTTACACAGGAGCATATTTTCCAAACTTCAGTTATACCACTAACAAACTAAAAGGCAAAATATAACATAAAATGGAATTTGTTTTAAAGAGAATGAACTCTGGTGGTGGAGGTCATAGTGACTTTTTAAAAAATGCTGTCAGCATCTTTAACCAGTTGTTTCCTTCAATTTCCCATCATTTGAGACTCATTACCATCGCTTCACTCTTTGTTGGTCCACTCAACTTCACCGTGTCATGCATAATATCAGTAAAAATCCTTTTGGCCAGTTCAAAACGTTCCCATAATAGCGGTTTAAACATAATGGAATTGTAATTGATGGGTAATTTCTAAATAAGTTATTTTTGGCTTTAGTCAAGAGCCTGAAGCTTACTTAGCTTGATGATGGATTTTTTTGGAACACTGCAGCAACTAATATTCTCAGTCTTGCTTCATATTTGAGTCATGTATGGCAGCAAAATATTTAAAGCATGATGACATTCTTTGTTTCATGTTGTATATCTCTTCAAATACTCTTCCACTTTGCTGTACCTGGCCAAGTGAAGTAAGAATATGTGGGGCATGAGAACTGTTAGAAGGAGGCAGCTCCAGCCTCTGCACCATGCCTGATACATGTCTATATAAACCTACTGACAGCAGGCTGGAAAAACAACCTGGCTGAGAGAGAGAATAGAAAGTAGAGGAGAGTTAATGAGGAAAAGAGAGAGAGTGTGACCCGCCCAGGTTTTGACCTATAGTTCTCTTTGTATTCTCCTGACACAAAGATTTATTATGCAAACATCACCGGTCCCAAAAATACATATTGAAACAAATTTTGGACAAACATGAAACAAAGTGAGCCTCCTGTGCTGTCACGGGAGTTTGCAGCTCAGTGTGGGCCGATGAGTCGGCAAAGAGAGCAGCAAGTGCATTAGTAGTCTCGCTTCAGGAGCGCTGAAAAGGTAAGCAGGCCGGGGCGATGTTGTGGGCCGTCACACAAGAGCGAAGGACTGTCAAAAGAGAAACAAAAAGGAGGGAGACATGATTAAGAGGCTGCCACAGACTCCTTGCCTGTTGGTGTACCTGTTTGCTCAGAGGAACCAGGCTGAGCAAAGCTGGAGAGTGTAAACAGTTATAAACACACTTCTGTATGTATGTGCACAGACTGATACACACGCAAACTTAGATACTCATACAGCTGCACGTTAAGTCTTTCCCCCATAAAGACGACGTTTGAAGACCTCCCCTGTACCCTTGATGACGAGTTTTGACGCCTCAGTGTATATCAAATAAGATGTGGTTTGGCAACCATTAGAGAAGTTTCCAGGTTTTTCCAATGGTAGCTGCATGGGCAGAGACCACCCTCACTAACTTCTGATGCAAACCTGGTCATTTTGTTCCATACGTAGGCCTTAAATATGACAGAAACCACTTAGTTCAGAGCTTCAAGGGGTACTCTTAGTAGGCTTTCAAGAGGTAAAGAGTTAAAGTGCACAAACCCACAGATATATGTATCACTGCAGTTTTGAGCTTTTTTACTGACTGAGCTGTACGCTGATTTATACATCTGAATGAAAATCTTCTGGCACTTGCTCTGGTAGTAGGGTGAAGAACATTTTTCAAAGACAAGTTAGTCCAGCTATGGCAGAATAGAAAAAGACAAACTGGTCAACACACCAACTAAAAAAGAAAGCATCATATAAGTACACACAGTTCTCACGATCATGCTCAACATCATGTCATGACTCAATGCAAATCTTTACATAGCTCTTTGGACAGAGAACTATGTAAACTATAATAAGCTACTAGAATAGCTTTGGCCATTATGGGCTACATATGGACCTCGCCCCATGAGATGTTTACTGCTGCTTGTTAAAAGATAGCAGGAGGTTAAGTAAGGTAACCCAGGTATCCTTCTATCCTATGATGCTCCCAGGTCAGATTGGGTATCCTATAATCTCTGTAGCGTTTTTTCAGTTTCATTGTGAAGACGGTTTACTAAATGATGTTCAATTCAAGTTTATTTATAAAACGCCAAATCACAACAAGTCACCTCAAGGTGCTTTATATTGTAAACTAAAGACCCTACAATAATACAGAGAAAACCCCAACAATCAGACGACCCCCTATGAGCAAGCACTTGGTGACAGTGGGAAAACTACACGTGATGCTAAATCTGAAATGTACTTCACTGAGATATTGTGAGCAAACATTTCAGTGATCAGTAATTCAGATCAAATTAAATGAATATGGAGAAAAACTTGATGACAAACCACTAGAGCTTTTCTACTAAAAGTTTCTTTGCATCTTCGTCACTGAGTAATATACAGGACATTATCATTCTCAGCTGGCTGCAGTGACTTCCTGAGTTCTTGTCATGTCAAATAACCATGATTTTCCATCTTTAAAGCATTTCTTTAAATTGAAAATATTGATGACACGCTTAGGAATGTTGAACCTAAAAACTCAGTCTGCCTCTTGTTAAATATCCCACTTTTTAAAGGTTTGCTCCATTTTTTTACTTGAATTATGATGATGGAAATACCTGCTACAGTACTGTCAGGTTTAAGGTACAGACTTTTATTTGGTTTAACAGTTTATGTCACCGAGGACATAAAAATTGCAAATGACTCCTCCTGCACTGGTAAAAATGAGTCTGCCAGTCATCCATATGGTGCACTGACTTACACCTCAGCCTTTAGAGAGCTGATAACAAACCCTGAATTGACCACAGCATCGCCCTGTGGATTTAATTTCTTTCTGAGATGCCAATACATCAATATCACATCCTGCACATTAGCCAGCAGTGGTGACATGTTCTTGGCGAGGTTTGAACTTCTCTGTAGCGAGTAAACGTTGCAAATTGAACAAGAGGTTGAATCCGCCTCCTTCATATTTGCTCTGGAGCCTCAGCAGTGTTTGTCCATCAACAAAAGGTCAACCACATATTTCATTTCTCTGAAAGTACCACACTCTCTATTCATCTTATTACAATAGATAGTGGACCTGAGAAAGTCATGGAGTGAATGCATTCAAGCAGATATTTACATGAACACATGCAGATGTTACTCCACCTCAGGCCTCCCCTTGGAAAAAAAAAAGTGATGTATGTGTTTTTCAGAAAGGACACATGGGTGAAACTCAACATGCCTCCACTCTTGTCTCTTTTTCTCAGGGTGAAAGGTATTCAGGAGGGAGAGGACAACGTCTCCCCGCTGGACAATTTACTGCCCTTCTCTGGGAATTCTACATGATCCAGGTATGGGAATGGAGAGTGGGAATAGCTGGAGCGGTGAACTCACCCTGGCAGTTTTATCTTGATTGCCAGATAAAACAGTATCTGGTGTTTTAAAGTCGTACACGAGAGTCTTTAGTAAGAAGCACTTTAGCTCCTTCTCACGTTCTGGTTTCTGATAAAAATCACAAAAACACTGTCATTAAAAAGGCCAAGAAAGGTGCAGAGAGGCTGGAGATTCTTTAGAAGACTTCTATTTAAAGCAGCAACATACTTGAGGAGAAATAAAAACCTTTCTTAGTTCATCAATCAAAGACTCAAACGCTGAGCCTTTACTCTGTGAAAGGGGTATCAGTTGAGCTGCTCTCTTTGTAAAGTGTTTTGAATATGAGAGCTAAAACTGACCATTTATAAAGATCAAGGAGTATGAAACAGCACCAAAATCACTTCTTTGGTGATTGAAATTTGCTGTATTTCTTGGTTTTAGGCACAAATGTTCTGTAAATGTTCATCCTTAATGCTGCAGGGTGATAAAACATGTTTTCCCATGCTGACTGCCGAGCCAGATACACAGACACAGGTATAGATCAACACAGGTATATACACGCACTAATACCAGCACATACACACAGTAGCCTGACCCAGCAGGCCAGGTTAAAGAGGGAGGAGGAGTAGGAGGATGAACTGCTGGGACTCTGGTTATCTTCAGTCAGTAAAGTGCATTTTCCCAGAGCAGCACACGCAACAGCAGATTCACATGGCTTCTTGCGTAACGCAGAGTTAAACTCTTCTCTCGTTATTGCTCTCTCTCTGTCAGTTTTATCTGATTGTGAAGTTTTCAATGAAAAAGTAACCTATGACCCTTGTGCTGCACTGTGTATACAGTATATGACACCAAGCTGAGCATATCACGATTTTATTATGTTGGAATGCAAAAATCTCCCATTTAAAAATTCTGCTCAAGCAGTGGTGCTTCTTAATAACTACATGGGTCATTTTTTCATGTGCTTGGAGAGACACACCTGTAAATGGTAAATGAACAGGTTCTTATATAGCGCTTTTCTACTCTACTTGAGCACTCAAAGCGCTTTATAGAACATGCCTCATTCACCCATTCATATAAGCACTTTTTTCTATGCCTTAGTGCTTTTTATCTAAGATCCACACACATTCACACTCAACTTGGGGTTCAGTATCTTGCCCAAGGATACTTTGGCATGCAGACTGGAGCAGCCAGGGATCAAACCACCAGCCATCTGATTAGTAGATGACGTGTTCTACCTCCTGAGGTACAGCCACACCTGTATGTTGTCTTTTTCTGATTTAATGTCTCCATTACACATAGACATATTTTTATGTATCTTTTAAAACTGTTACCATTGAACTAGAATTACCAGGTCTCCGTTGTATGCTTCTGTCAACTTACAGCTTATATTGATGTCTTTCTGCTACAGTTCATCCATCCATTTTCTTCTGCTTATCCAACTCAGGGTCGCGGAGGAGCTGGGGCCTATCCCAGCTGCTATAGGGCAAGAGGCGGGGTACACCCAGGACAGGTTGCCAATCTGTTGCAGGGCTAACACAGAGAGACAGACAACCATTCGCACTCACATTCACACCTATGGGCAATTTAGAACCACCAGTTAACCTAACCCCACTAACTGCCTGTCTTAAGACTGTGGGAGGAAGCCAGAGTACCCAGAGAGAACCCACGCAGACACGGGGAGAACATGCAAACTCCACACAGAAAGACCCCGACTAGATGGTGGATTCGAAGCCAGGACCTTCTTGCTATGAGGCAATGGTTTTAACTACCGCTCCACCGTGCTGCCTTTCCGCTGCAATATAATATGAAATATGACCCTTGACCTTTCACCTTTTGGATGTAAATCGTTATCTTTTTATCCTATTACTAGACCTTTGTGTGAAAGTTTGTCAGTTGGATTATGGATTCTTATGTCATAACCACAAATGTATTTTGTGAGGTTCTTTGACCTTTTACTACCAAACTCATCATCATCTTTAAATCCAAGTGAACAGTTGTGCCAAATTTGAAGACATTTCCACAAGTTATTCAAGAGCTATCACATTTATGGCACTGGGATGTGTGGATGGGACATGCACATAATGCTGCCAGCACAGAGGCATAAAGATACTTTTAACCCTCTGGTTAGGTTGCCTAGATTAAGGCATAATTAATGTATAATTCTAATGAGCTTGAAAGTCAATATTTGGTATGACCACCTTTATTTTTCAACACAGCCTGAACTGTCTTAGGCAGCTTTCTTGTAATTTATTTAAGTAGTCTTCAGGAATAGTTCTCCAGGCTTCTTGAAGGACATTCAAAGCTCTTCTTTGGATGGTGGCTGCCTTTTGTTCTGCTCTCTGTCAAGATGATCCCACACTGTTTTAATAATAGATAGATATCCAGGCTCTGGGGAGGCCAATCCATGACTGATAGTGCTCCATTGTGTGTTTTTCTATCCAGGTATGCTTTTACTGCATTGATAGTGTGTTTGGGATCATTGTCATGCTGAAAAATGAAGCTGTTACCAATCAGATGCTTTCCAGATGGTAATCTGATGGTACCTTTCTGCATTTATAATTCCATCATGACAAACCATGACAGAGCCTCCACTGTGTTTTACAGATGGCTGTAGACCAGGGGTGGGCAAACTACGGCCCGTGGCCATGTCCGGCTCGTTGGTCTTTTTAATCCGGCCTGCCGAAGATTGGAGTTAAGATTGGAGAAGGTTGGTGTCTCGTGCCGTGAAGTCGCGGAGCAGGGCACGCAGTGTGAAGTTACTCAAATTAGGTACGCATTTGCGCTGTTTTTACAATGGGAGAAAATTAATATTGAGCAGAATTAAGTTCAAGTTATCGTTGGTTCGGCCCTCCAACACAGTTCAGATTTTTCATGTGGCCCCCTGTAGAAATGAATTGCCCAGCCCTGCTGTAGACACTCACTGTTGAACCTCTCTCCTGATCTACTCTGTACATATTGGTGAAAATTTGAACTAAAAATTAAGTAAGTAAATGAAATCCCACTTTAAAAAACTGGTTAAAATATTTTTATCACATATCCCTGGTGATTTTAATTTGTTTTTGGTTTTTCTTGAGTAGAAAACAAATACAGGAAACAAATAAGGGCAGCATGGCGGTGCGATAGTTAGCACTGTTGCCTCATAGCAAGAAGGTCCTGGGTTTGAATCCACCATCTGACTGGGTCCTTTCTGAGTGGAGTTTGCATGTTCTCCCTGTGTTTGCGTGGGTTCTGGCAGCTGGGATAGGATAAGTGGAAGAGGATGGATGGATGGAGGAAACAAATAAGGGTGTTTAGTTGTTTAGATGGCACTTAGTCTAATTAGCACGTCGCAGTTAATAAGATGTGCTTATATGTTAAAGTGAGTATATGTAACCTTTGCTGAAGACCAAGTCACAAATACAATATAATGGTAAATGCTAAAATATGGCATAATAGAGGGAGAAATGAAGAAGAGTCTTAAACCCAGGAAATTGACTCAGTAATGGCAGAAAAAAATGTCTAACATTAGCCACCATAAATGCCTTCTCAAATGTGTGTGTGTGTGTGTGTGTGTGTGTTAATTCTTTCTAAAATTTAGAAGGCTGTACTTTTTTAAAATGAACTATTCTAGTCACACTTTACAGAAAGTTGTCTGCCCTTGACTAAATTAAAAAAGTGTTAAATAATAAGGTGAGAAAACTGTTTATTTCTCTACATTCCTGTTCATTTATCTTTTAGCAGTGTCTTTATCTAAATTTCTTTGCACTATTCAGTTAGTTTGCTTTGGAACTATTTTGTCTCTTCCTCCCTCTCTGTCTTTGTGGTCATGGTTTTCTCCTGTCTAACATCTGCTGTGTAAAATTAAACACGATCAGTTTCCATGTCAAAAGTGACAAACGTACAGTGTTTTGTGGCATTTTTAAACACGCTGCAATACAAATAATGAAGATTTGTGATACTATTTTTGGTCTGAATCTGCTGGCAAAGAATTTCACATTTTCAGCATTCATAGTTGGGTAGAAAACACAATGAAACACAATGAAACCACATTGTGCCATACCAAATCCACGCTATGTGGTCTGGAGGTGCATAATGGTGCATTATGTATTTATATATTATATCTACAACAAATTTCCTAATTTCAGTACGGATATTAAGTCATCTTTGACATTTACTGACTTCTGTTACCAACTATGAATAATCAAGAAGGTTCACAGCAAGTCGGCCTGGCCAGAAAAAATGGTTAATGTTTCAGCTATTGTTCTGTCTTGTTAAAAATGTCTTCATTTTTTGTTTTGTTGTAGCTTGTAAGAGTAAACAACTTTGCCCTGGTCTGCACAGTGAACACGACACTGGAACTGTTGATTCTCTTAGGAGTCATACTAAGTATATAAATTCAAGCCCTGAGGTATTTTGTATTAAAAAACGTGGACACACAAGTTAACTTGTTAACACAAGCCTACAGGATGAAACATGATCACTAAAGTTATAAGGACTCATTTACAGGAAAATTTTCCAGTAAAATTTTTATGCCAGTCCATTAAGTAGATTGAGTAATTTTAGGTAGAAAGACAGTTGACACTGCTACTTTCAGAGCCATGAAAACAAGCCATTTGTGATATAATAATATAATTTCATTTACTAGTTTTACAATACAAGCAAATATTTTGGACTGCTATGTACCGTGCACAGACAGAGTAGTGTTCAGCATCATGTCTTTTCCAAACCATGTAGTACCAATTTAATGCATTATGAAAATGTAGGCCTACATTTGTAGCCAAGCATAGCCTAGTGGTGTGATGGTCAGAATGAAGTTCAAAAGTTTTATAATTGTAAATGCAAACAGTTGTAGAGCTGCAGACCTCAGTATGGCTGGTTTCTTACGTCACTTCTTAGGCCTCTCACGTGTAGCACCTGAACAGCTTCAGGTGAGAGCTCTGTTTCCCTTCAGAGCTATGAATTGCATCAAGGTACGAAGTTAAAGGCTAGGCAGACAAGGTTTCAGACGTGAATTGTAGACCCAGGCAGGGACACTGGGAAGTTAAAACTACTGGCTAGCGCTCCTGACAGTGGGAGGAGGGTGTGATGGGAGAGGCTGAGAAGGGTGAGAGCTTTACTCAGGTAGGTCTGCCCAAACATGACTGCTTGTTTACCTGTCAGGTTGTTGCTTTTGTCTGGGCCTCCCACGAGAGACAAAAAAAAAGGAGCTTTAGGTCTTTGCAGGCAGGACCACCAGTGTTGCCAGTGTGTGTGTGTGTATTTTCCCATGTGTGTATTAGAATTGCAGAAGATTGTGCTCATCTTGGAATGATTGTCTATGAGTGTGCTCATTTATGCTTTCTCACGTGTTTCTGAGTGTGTAATTGTGCACATGTGTGTTTTTGAATGGGTTATTATATGAACGCATGTGAATTGCACATGCAAGTACAACCCAGAGCTCCTGTTGTGTTTGTTGCCGGGCGGGTTTGTGTACAAATGTAAATATGTGTGACTAATAAGTTTTTCGGGAGCAGCAGACAGAGTATGCAGTAGAGGGCTGAGTAATTGAGTTTAGGGTTAGCATTGTGTGTATCTAAGTGTTTATGTGTCTGTGCTTCTTTGTTTCCATCTATATGCAATGTAAGTGTTGTATTTTGCACTGTAATCTACCACATACATTTATTATGAAGTCCTGCTTTTGGTTTATTGTTGCTGATAGTAGACAGTGGCGTGAAAACATAATGGACATAATGGTAAATTTATATAAAGGTAAATTCATCTGGGAAGCAGTTTGACAAAAAATAATAATAAATAAATAAATAAAAATCAACACCAGGTCCATCTTGTTTTGTGTTTTTAAAGCTTTGGCTGGAAAAAGACATTCACCCTTGACACCAAAGACCATCATTGAAAGTAGTTCATCAATAACTGAAACAAATGCCATGCTTTGATAATAAAATAACAAATAAATCCTTTTTCTGTGCAATTTCTATGATCAAAAATGAACCTTTAAGTTCTCCTTGCACACAGTTGAAATGCAGATTCAGACTGAAAAAAAATCTATACTATATTAAATGCAGTAATATGTTTTAACAAAACAATAAATTAAAGTTAATTAAATTATGTTAGCCAGCATGTACTAGTAATTGATGCACACTACAAAAACACATTAAGTTATTCCATCTTTGAACTTAACGTATTTCATATTTTATTTTTTAGAATGAAATCAAATGTAACTAAATGAAATACTTTCCTTTTTAATGTAATTTTAATTAGATAAAAATCTTTACTTTTAAAATTTTGTTAGTGAGTGTGACAGCTGATCATGTATGGAAAAGAAATTTTAAAAATGTAAAAAAACAGAAATGCTTAAATTTTATATGTATTTTGTCTCATAGGACTTACATGTCTATGTAATACTATGATTTACTCATGAGAGTGGACATTTTCTCCTACAACATAATAAGAAAATTAGAACTAAGCACAAATCAAAATTGCAAGAGAGCCATACAATTTTTAAAAAATTGTTCTGTTCTTCCCATTTGACCTTTTCAAAAGCACAAAAAACATGGGTAAAACCACATTTTTTTTAATGCTGGCAATACCAGTGAGTTTACATGTATAACCTGTAGAACAACTTCATGTAAATGGAATCCAGTTATTTACACTTGTGCTTTTCCTGCTATGACAAATCCAAATTTGCTGTCTTATTCCCCAGAGACTTAATTTTCGTCGACAACACTCCAACAACACTGACATCATCTCAGGACGCTAAAAGTCCCATTTACAATTCAGACAAATGAAATGTTGTTGGCAAATCAGGGTCAGCAAGGAACAATGGGATGCTGCTTTTAAATGAATAAATAATTTCTAAGACATTACTAAGCAAAAAACCCTCATCAGTTACATTTTTATCTCATTAGACATGAGATTTTTTTACTCTCTCTCACTGCAGGACAGCTTTGCTCGAAGCATTTTAGCTATACATAAAAAAAATAAAATAACATAGCTGTAAAGCACTTTTGTAGCTCTTTATGTGACTTAAATTGTGTATGAGAAATTATATTCTTAAAGGAACAAAATTTGGTGGGGACTTAGAACATTTTTTAATTAGAATTATGTACATGAAAATCAGCTATTCAAATATAAAAATTACCAATGTACTAAAAGGAATTGTTGAAAAATGCGTTGAAGCATAAGTATATGGCTCATTAAAAAGCCGCTGGTGAAAAAACAATACAGTCTTTCAAGTGATTACAAAAAATCTGAGGTCTTTAAAACAATTTATTTAACAAAAATCATGATAGCCGTGTTTGCTTATGCTACACTCTTCTGGCTTTAACCTGTATAAAGTCTTCCTTGGACCATTTCAGTAGAATCCAGTGGTTTCGACGCACCTCTTTCTCAAGATCCGTATCCAATGTGGAAACCACAAAGTTGCTAAATGTTTTTCATGAGAATAAGAGACAACGATAAAACTTTCACAATTCATCTTTTGACGTGACACAAAGGCTCTCTTTAACAGGGGGAAATAACCCTTAAACCAAAACGACACCTTAAATTCAAAGCAGTAAAACATAAAACAAGTTTTATGCCAAAATTGAGCAGTAGTTCAAAGTGATTGCAACAGTGTTGGATCCATTTTCATGTGTTCGGTGCTTGTGCTTAACTGTGTGTATCTTAAGGCTTTAGCTGCTGTCTGTGTGTGTGTGTCTTTGTGTGTTTTGAATGTGTGTTTGACAGAGTGTCTACCTGTGTGGCAGTAGGTAAGCCCAGTAATCTCTGTTTGTCTCAGTCTGAGAAGTATAATGCTGTGACTCATTCCTAGAGCGGGTGTGCTAAAACCCAAAGCACTCGATCTATCATAGAAATCAACAGTCGCCACTGTAATTTACTAAACTAATCCTCAAATGCCAAATTAATATGTTAAGTATAGGTGTGATTAAATGATGTGAAAGATGCCTGTAGACTGCAAATGTTTAGCCAGTGTTCCCATCTGTGGTGAGTGAGGATGATTTTAATGTTATAATCCCAGAGATCTTAGCTTTTTCTTTCATTTAGGACTGTGTGGAGATGCTGTGGTGCCCCTTTTTTAAAATGGAATGTATATTGTTGAAGGGTTGGCATTCTTTCCTCTTCAGCATTGATAGTTGTTGTTGGCAGCTCTAAAAGCTGTTGTCTACACTGAGCTTAAATCTGAACATTGCAGCCACTTATCTACATTGCTTTCTGTCTTTGGGTTCAGTGTTTTTGATATCAGCACTTTAAAAGCTTTTATTCAGTCTCAGGGCCTTTGAAAGCGCTGTTCTCAAACAAATCAGGGACAAAGTGTGCGCCCAAGAAATGCCACATAAATAAGCGGGCATATAAAAATCTGCAAATGCGTGCAAGAAACAGTGTCAGACCCCGTGAATTTTCAGTATATATAGTGAATAAATGTGCACAAGTTATTTCAGTTTATTTCAAATTTGAACATATCAGAATGTGATCTTGTTGTTTTAGTGGGTTAATAATGAACATGAGGCAGATTCCGCAAACAACAGTTGTTAAATATCATACTGATTTAATCCACATTAAGGTTGTGGCTCAAGGAAAGTTAATGTTCAGATAGTCGACTGATTCATCACCCTGATCCAGACTACAATGTCTCTGAAATCATCAATAGACTGACAATATTTAATTGTATTTATTTTATTTTTTCAATTTCCCTTGAAAATAACTTTATTGACTTTGGGGATCCTGAGGCTTTAGTGCTGGGATCAGATTAGCTAAAGGTCTCTAATGGCCCAAAGCCCTCTTTTGGCGTTAAAAAACTACTGTCTGTATTCACTAGAGAGGCATAGTCTTAGTTTTGCAACTGAAAGATGTGGACAAAGATATTTTTGTGACTGGCCTTATTACATACACTTGCTGGCCACTTCATTAGGTACCTAATGAGGCTCATTAATTCAAATATCTAAACAGCCAATCACATGGCAGTAGCTCAATGTATTTTGACCATGTAGACATGGTCAAGATGACCTGCTGAAGTTCAAACCAAGCATCAGAATGGGGAAGAAAGGTTGTTGGTCCCAGACGGGCTGGTCTGAGTATTTCAGAAACTGCTGAGCTATTGGGATTTTCCCACACAACCATATCTAGGGTTTACAGAGAATGGTCAGAAAAAGAGAAAATATTCAGTGAGCGGCAGTTCTCCTCTTGAGTCTGGGCATTCAGAGGAGAATGCGCAGACTTTTTCAAGCTGATAGGAAGACAACAGTAACTCAAATAACCACTTGTTGCAAATAAGGTTTGCAGAAGGGCATCTCTGAACACACAACACATCAAACCTTGAAGCAAATGGGTCACAGCAGCAGAAGACCACACTGGGTGCCACTCCTGTCAGCTAAGAACAGGAAACTGAGGATACAATTCACATGGGCTCACCAAAACTTGGACAGTAAAAGATTGCCCAGTTTGATGAGTCTTGATTTTTGCTGCGACAGTAGGATGGTAGGGTCAGAATTTGGTATAAAGAACATAAAAGCATCCTGCTTTGTATCAACAGCTCAGGCTGATGGTGGTGGTGTAATTGAGTGGGGGAACTGAGCATCATTTAAAGGCCACAGCCTACTTGAGTATTGTTGCTGACCATGTCCATCTCTTTATGATCACAGTGCACCCATCTTCTGATGGCTGCTTCCAGCAGGATGATGTGCCATGTCACAAACCTCAGATCATATGTTTAGGAGCATTTCCTAAACAAATGAAAAGAGCCAAGGTCAATCCTTTGTATAAATCTGGTGATAAACATATGTTCTCAAATTATAGGCCAATTTCACTGCTACCTCAGTTTTAAAAAATATTAGAAAAAATATTTGTTACTAGACTAAATGATTTAATTTAAAAACACAGTATACTTTGTGGACAACAGTATAGTTTAGGGAAAAACCTGATCACCTCATTGGCACTAATAGATTTTACTGAACAGATCACTAATTCAATTGAGAGAAAGGATCAAGAGAGATCTATAAAAAGCATTTGATATTGTTGATCACAAGTTACCTTTTAAGTAAATTAGACAGGTATAACATTAGACTTGTCCATGACTGGCTATTTAGCTATTTAGATGACAGGTATCAATATGTACATATAAATAATACAGATTCTGGTTTATTAAAGGTAACATGTGGGGTGTCACAGGATTTTGTACTTAAATGAAGTTGAAATTGAAATAGTTCTTTAACCTAAATTCTTGGGAGTTACTGTTGATAACAAACTAAACTGAAAATTGCATATAAATTATGTCAAAACCAAAATGTCTAAATCTATTGCAATATTGTTAAAAAAAATTATTGTTAAAATTTCTTATGCCAAAAATCACTACTCATTTTATATTATTCACTTATTGTTCCATATTTGATATACTGTGTAGAGGTGTGGGGACACACAAGACAGAAATCAACTCAGTCTTTTTACTACAAAAAAAAAGCCATAAGAATGATAAAAAAAAATCTATCGAGAGTCAGCAAATCAATTATTTATTCAATTAAATACACTGAAAGTCAAAGATTTAGTAGATTATAATATAATTCAAATTATGTACAAAGCATATAATAGACAATTACCACTTAATATCCAGAAGCTGTTTAAAATGATAATAAATACAAATTAACAGGAAATTATGTTTTTAAAAAACCCCTAAGGTTAGGAACAATTTCATTGTGTATCTGTTACAGGGGTTAAACTTTGAAACTGTTGTCCTAACAAAATGTGCAGCACACTGAAACTGTTTACAAATTGTATAGAAATATAATAATTATTTAGCCTTGTAATAAATGTTTAGTGTGAAGATACTCTCGACACAAAGAGTTCATCTATATCTCAATTTGACATGAATGGTCTATTATTTCTTTCTTTTCTTGTTTTGTTGTGATTTCATATTTAAATCAGAGGTTAAAGATGTAGTTGATGTTTTTTTTTTTTTAATATTTACATAATTACCGTATCAGGGTAGGTGATATATAAGCTATAGCTTCAACCTACACCCTTTCGGTTTGCCATTAGATTCTTTTTTATCATTTCATTTCTTGTTTTACAAATGAACCGAATAAAGATAAACATAATAAAAATCATCTCAAACTGGTTCCTTGAACATTACATTGTGTTCACTGTACTCAAATGGCCTCCACAGTCTCCAGATTTCAATCCAATAGAGCACCTCTGGGCAGCTATCATGTGAATATGGACAAAAATATCTGAGAATTTTTTCTAACATCTGGTTTAATCTATGCCACAAAGAATTAAAGTAGTTTTGAAGGAAAAATGGGTCCAACCCAGTAACAACAATGTGTACCTACTGAAGTGGCTGGTGAGTGTATGAATTTGTAGGAGTTTCCCTTTCAGAGTGCAACATTTAGGGAGGGGAGTAATTTTGAATCATAAAACTGTGTCTTTAATAAGGTTTTCAGCATGCAATTTACTGCAAATTGTGCTGAATTTAATGGTGAAAAAAAACGTCTTATTTTGTGCATCCTGTGGTTGTGTTCATTTATTTATAGAAAATAATTAACAGTTCACACACTGCAAAACTCCAATCTCCTTATTTATTGCATCTAGTAGTGTCTGATTTTGAGCACACCTGCTGTTCATCAGACAATGAAACCGGGCAGCGCCATCTTAAATCACATGTGATAGATCACATGACCATGACTAATAGCAATAATATCCAATCAGAACCATGTCTTATATAGGATAAACAGTTGATAAATAATCTGCAAGTAATATTGGGTGAGTAGGTTTTGTATCTGTCTAACCAGTTATTTCAAACATTTTGTTGTTATATGTTGCCTGAGATTGCTGGATTTGTGGAGTTAAACTTCATTTACTTCTTTTTGTTTCCTTTTTGTCTTTCTAGGCACTGATTTTTGACTCATGCCAAGGCAATATGTATACTACCCTGACCAGTGGCAATAATATCCAATCAGAACCACGTCTTATATAGGATAAACAGTTGATAAATAATCAACATTTTTTTCAGCTCTGCACCTGCCCCACATGGTGGTGAGGATGTGCGTGGATTTTTTCCTGTTTTGTGTTCATTTATTTGCGGTGAGAAGGTGCAGGTGGTTGGCTGAAAGATATGAACAAAGTGCCTGAACTTTGGCTGTGTGCTGTAGCGCTTCACTGAGTCCTCACCCTGTATGTTTAGAGCTGCTGAATCCAACGTGTTTGAGATCCTCAATAATACTGGTATTTAGATGAAACAGAGCGTAACTTAACTGAACTGAACGTTGAGTGTCGGAGGGAGGGGGAGAATCCCAATAAAAGGTGCATACAAGGATGGATCTTGTTTTGCAGATCAAACCAAGTTACTTTTCACAGTGAGCAGAGTGGTTTGCAGTTTTTCAGGTTTTTAGTTACATTTCTACACAGGGATTGTTTGCACAATGAACACCTTTGTGTCTCATGCATGTCTTTTCTCAGCGTTGTGCACACAAAGAGTGACTTTTAAAAACCTTCTCTCTAGTCCTAAAAAGTTGAATCGTCACCTTCTGGTAACTTCTTCAGTCTCAGCTGACTGCAGAATGTACTGCAATGTACTGTTTATAAGGCTGGGGAATTCTGCAGTCAGCTGAGACTGAAGAAGTTACCAGAAGGTGACGAAACGTTTCTCCCACTAAAAAATCGCTACGTCCAGATGAACAGATTCAACTTTTTAGGATTCTTTTACCTGGATTATTGAGTATGCATCAAGAGACTTCTCTCTAGTATTGCATCTATTACAATCCAAATTGAAATGTCTGTCAAAATGCAGCAATTAGTCGGACTCAGAACGTCCTGAACCGTGTTTGTTTAATGGCTGAATGTTGTAATATGTGGTATTGATTTTAATAACTACTTGCATTTATGCATATGACAAAGCAACAGTAACTTCATTAAAAACAGGAATGGCTCAGGATTTGACTATAAATAATGTTTTTATCTTCTTCTACACACATTGTAGAAGTAAGCTGTTGTACACAGACATTGGTTAAATAGTTTGTAATATTGCAGCCCTTCTCAAGTTGTATACTACTGTTCACCTGGGCCATCAGATTTGTCCGAAGAATGACTGCCTCAACCTACATGACCACATACAGTCCCCAGCATTTTCTAACAGAAGAGTTTATATTAAGAAAACATATAGATTTTTCTTCCGTTGCCACTCATTCATCTGAATTTCCATGGTGTTTCTAGATAGACATACATTTTAGCATTATAGCATTTAGTTCACCCAGACATTTTTAAGTGCAGCCTTTCAGATTTGCTAGCATGACTTTGGACTCTAGACTCAAAATCAGATGGGACTGAAAAATGTAAAATGTATTAAGGCTTAAAGTTATGCATTATTAGGTATATGACTGGAACAGCTGCAGAACTGACAAGCTAACAGTAAATGGCAAATAGCAACACGTATCTACAGTATTTTATGAATCATGTGATTAAAACACACCTTACCTTGCATCTTTTTCTCCCTCACAACACTGATGAATCCTCTGTATCTTTTAAGCTTATCTCTGTGCAATCCTTCTCATGTTTTGGTTTCTGTGTTTTTTTCTATTTCCCTTTTGTTTTATCCAACTTCTGTTGTGTTTTGTGTGCTTTTACAGCGTTTTTCTATTTGCTGGTGTTTTCTTAAGTTGCAGTGCGTTTACACTCTCTACAGGCCACAGTATATCTGAGAAGTACGTGCTTCAGTTTTTTTTTCTGTGAATGAAGTTCTACATTAGCATTAATTAGATCAGCAGCAATAGTCTAAATGCCTAAATGGATTGAATTACTGCCATGTGATTGGCTGATTAGATAATATGCATTAAGGAGCAGTTGTACCTTATTAAGTGGCCATTGAGTGTAAAAGTGGATAAATATTACCTGAACAATTTAAAGTAAATAGCGGTAAGCCTTAACTTTTGCCAGGTTCTTTGACTTTTTAAAAAATGTCTTCAGTTGTACCAAATGTTACAGTCTATTGTTATATATGTAAAACACAGTTAATGGTAACTGTAAGTTAAATGCATATATTGGCTAACTTAACAGTTAACAATAATTTAACAATAACAGTGTGGTAAAGAGTTCAGAACTTGGTGATTTGCACTCTGAGCTTTCTTTGAAAAGAATTTGGATTTTGGTGAGTAGATGGCAGAACTGTGAAACCTGTTGAATGCACCACAAGTCCCTGATGGTTTGGTTATCGGAAAAAGATAAATATTTCTTGGTTTTCACAGCAAGGCTTGTTCAGGGCATCAAATGATTGCTCTATATAACTTAACTTTATTATTTTATTTGTTCATGTTGTAATGTGCTGGTATGTAAATTTTTAGAAGACATACAGTATTTATATTAAAACATATGTTACTACACAAGAAATTGCACTTCTGTTGCAGCGGCCCACTTGTGGGTGTAATGCGATGCTCACATGTTTTGGTTTTTGGTTATGTTTAAACATCTAAATTCTTACTCTCTGCCTTGCTATATAAAGGGTGCACTAATTCCTTCATTCGATGTGAATGTTGGATGTAAATATTAAGGATTGGTACAACATGGACATAATTCTTAGGATCCTGGGAACAAATTTACTTTGACATCTCTCCCTTTCCCTTCATTCGCTTTCTCCATCTCCCCCTCTTCCTCAGTCACGCTCTGCCATATATCTCTATCTCTCACTCCCCATATCTCTCTTCCTACCTACATCCATAGCCCTCTATTCTACCCCATCCCCCTCTCCATCCATCTATCCTTTCCTCCTGTTGTGTCAAACCAGCTGCTTCTCTTTCTCTCTCTCCTGGGCTGGTGAGTTGAGTGCTGAGGAGGAAGATGCTAAATCCAGCTGCACATATTTCACAGGGACAGAGAGAGAAAAACAGAAAGACATGGAACTGAAAGAGAGAGAAAATGGTGAGAGAACACATTAGACATTTGGGGATGGACGATACATATGCGAGAAATGGGGAGAAAACGAAAGATAAGGACAAATAGTGAAGAACAAGAAAAAGAGGTACGACGTGGAGGTCCAGAGATGAATTTGGAGTTGTAGTGGGGGTCTGGGGAGGCTGTCAGGCTTTGATCTGGCCTACACATTTTGTGTAAGTGTGTGTTTGTGTGTGTCTGGCCTGTGAGAGGAGCTGATTGCCGGAGGCCAGGGCTACAGGATTAGGAAGCAGCTCTTCTCTTCTGACACAAAAAGCAAAAAAACTTCCCCTCTTTGGTTTTCGTCTACTTTACACTTATTTAGATACTGTTGACAGTGTAAAAAAAATAAAAAGATAGATGCAATAGTAGAGTGATGTTCTGTAAAACCCTTAATTTAATGAATCAGTAGTTTATCTTATCTAATACAGTATAATTTACATTTGATATTTTGGTATAATTAAAACAATCCAGCTCACAATTTTTCATGTATAAATCAGTTTACTCAGCCTGATTAATACTACTCAGGGTGAAAGAAACTGTTGTGTAACATCTTTTATGACTCTGAAGGAGTTTTGTCATGTCTGAGAAAATAATCCTGGTTAAGTCTGGAATTATCAAGATGCTATTGATTCTTCACAGGTAGATGAAGGAAGCAGTGTTTTGAATAAAAGTCAGGATTTCTCAACATCTGCTGCACTGAAATTGATCAGTCCTTTTAGAAACCGGGAAGTACCAATACGAAAATGTGTCAAGAGTTTTCAGCTTTAAATTTTCTTTGACTCATTGCTTACATTTGGATCAAGGAAAAACGTTCTGTTAAAACACAAATGTATCTGCTTTTCCAGTGGTAACATGATTAAATCAGATTTACAGGAAAAACTACAGGGTTGTTATTTCTGGCCTGAAGGAAGTGTGGTGAAATACACCAGCTCGAATGATCTCTTACAAAATGTCTAAATTGTATTGGCTAAAGCTGAAGTGATATAGATTTTTATTAGTGTTACATGCCAGGATCAAAACTAAATCCTACTGTCTCTACTTCTTCTTTTCCTCTCCTATTTGTGGCTTTAAGCCTCAAACCTATTGATAATACAGATATAATTCTTTAATGTAACTGCCATCAATTTTCAGTTTTAAAGGCCTTGACTTCAGATTAAAAAGAATGTATTTGGCATAGTATCTTTAAAATTTGTGTAAATTGATGGATTAAAATAAACCCGAAGGCCTCCCTGTACTGTGAAGGAAAATGTAGTTTTCCTGCAGGTGTGCTCTCACAAATATCCACGTTTCTTGCTTAGTCAGTGGGTCTAACCTTTGCTCTGTTTTAATCAGGTAAAGTAGTGCTCCAGTAATCCATTGTTTGCAGCCGTGCTGCTGTGAGATACATGAGAGTGTGTCTGTGTACGCCTGCTAGTCAGACTGAGGTCTTGTAGAGATTGGAGTGGCCTTGAGGTCAAAGGTCAGATAAACACAGCTGGCACTCTCCTCCTGGCTGGATTAGAAAAGCTGTTTTCTCCTTTTTTTTCCCTCCCCTCTCCCTCTCTCTTTCTTTATCTCTCCCTCCCTCGTCTGTGTCAGTCTTATTTTGTCTCATGTCTGTCTCCCTTGTGATCTTTCTTTCTCTCTCTGTCTTTTAGTTTAGCAACTTTCTTTCCCTCTTTGTATTTCCTTCTCTAATCCCTTCTCTATTTTCTCACTCATCTCTCTCTTCCCAGCCTATTATCCCTTTCATTTGCCTTTTTGGTACTATTCTCTCTTTTGTTTGCCCTTTTCTCATCTTAGTCTTGCTAGGTTTTCTTCCTTTTTTGTCACTGTGATACATTTTTTACTGTTCTGCTCTGATTTTACTGTCTAACTATCTCTTCTATTTCCTTTGTTGCACTACCTCTCTTCACATCTGTTGTCTTTGCACTCTCTCTCTCTGTCTCTTCATCATCTTGGTTCAGACTGGAATGCTCCCCTGATCGCCAGATCCATCTTATCATCTCTACACTTTTATTAATAAATCAGTTTTTTCTTCTTTCTGTCTCCTTTGTGTTACTGGTCTAGTCTTTTTGCCTGTGATCTTAGCAGAGGTGGCTCTGTCTACACTTTGTGGCCAATAGCATTTGGATACCTGAACTTTACATAAATATATTGATTGATTTGCATGCAACTACAAGACCATTATTAAACTTGGTCTTTGATGTTGGACCCACAGTCAAAGCTGTAAAGTGTATCATGTATATGTATCTAGCTGCAGTCCTTTCTTTAGGAACTTAGGTGTCTTTCAGAGTTATTGTAAATATTTTTTTGTGGTTTATAAGTTAAGCTGTTTATTATCTAATGCTGGCAATTTATTTTGCCAAGCCCTGTTTATTGTTTTAGTTTTGTAGTATCTGTATAGTTTTGTGGCTGCAACCACACATTGTGCTTCCACCCGGAATGAAATGTGCTATGTAAATAAAGTTATGCTTTCTCTTTCTTGTTTGCTTTTTATCTTTATACCTATGCACATTTGTTTATGAAGTGTGCAAAATCCATAGTTTTTGATAACTGTTTTTTCATAATTATTAATAGACGTCCTGTTAAACTGCAGTGGCCTATTGAATTGCTGTTTTCACTTGTGCACTGCAGTCCTGAATTTTCATAGATCACCCGGCAGAGCTGTATGTGAGAATGCAAATATCTGATTTAGTTGTACTGGACATTACACGGTCTTTAATCTATCAGTTCTCTGGCAAAGTCTTACAAAGTCTTTGTAATGTAATGTGACTGTGCCTGTGCCAGAATAGCACAAGTAACTGTCTGGTGATTTCACAGAGAGCCTGTGAGAATCATGTTTTCTGCCTCCTCAACCAGCTGCCCCTTGACTAAACCAACCAAAGTTGAGAACTGACTCGAACAATCTCCTGTTGTTTTCTATTTGAGGTCACTGTTCAAAACTGATCCTCCAGACATTGTCTGGATTTAAAGAGTGAAAATGGCTTTATTTTCCACGCAGTGGTTGTTGATGTTTCAGCAGACCAACATTGCCATCCCTCTGAAAATAGCATGGGGAAAAGAAATAAAAAGTAACTGGTTCATTTTCCTGTGTTTCCCCGTATACTGTTTGATAAACACAAAGGGTTTACCGATGTTAAAACACCTGATTACCTGGGCTAATGTTGGTAAATCTGTATTGCATTAATTTACACTAAATTGTGCCCTATAATAGATCTTAAAGGCCTGCATTTCCCACTAGTCTTTGTTCTCAAGATCTTAAGACTGGTTCTGTCATGAACAGAAGAACAAGTGGACACCTTTGACAGCCCATCAGCATGTTCTTTTAGAGGCTTCCCCCTTCAGTCAAGAAGATTACAGTGTCAGTCCACAAGATTTATGTGTCTTAAGTGCTTCAGTGTGTATGTTTATGTATATATGTGTTAGGAAATATTTGTTCTAATTTGTGTGCACATCTGTGAATCTCTGAGCCACACACTGGACAGTATTTTATCCAGTTATCCTTTCTTGTGTCTGCTTCCCTTGTCCAGTTAAGCACCTCCTCTGGTTGATGAAGGTCTCCCCACAAGAACACCAGACAGCAGCTTCCTCATTGTCTTCAGTTGCTCAGATTCCATCCATCACTGCCACCTGGTAGGGGGACCATATCCCAAAAAGCTAAATGTGGGCAAAGAGTATCTTTGTGTGAGACTCACATGTGTGTCATATTATCCCCATGCAAAATTTTAAAACACTTTAGGAAAAAAGGCAAAAAACCCCCCAAAAACTCTCCACCAACTTCTCCCTAAACATAAGTAGTTTCCCGGGCTTGGTTGTAGCTGGATTTAATATTCTTTGTGGTAGTGTTCATCTTCATCTAATTCTGCCAAAGTCTGCCTGCCTTGTGCATTTGTGGAAGCAAAAGACAGCGACAAATTAACCTGAACAAGGACAGCCTACTCTGCTTTCTTCACAACTGCTGGATTATTACAAGACTTTAGAAGAGTGTTTGTCCTGCAGTGCTGACTTTTCAAAATTGTCTATCCATTCATCCCTTTTCTACTGCTTCTCAGCAATCTCAGAGCTGCCCAGACCTCTGTCTCCCCTGCTACAGCCTACAGCTCACTGAGGGGACACCAAGGTGAATCAGACTCTTCAGGATATCCTGGGTCTGCCCCAGTGTCTCCTTCTGGTTGGAAATGACCAAAACACGTCATCTAGGAGGAGTCCAAGAGGCATCCTGGCCAGATGCCTGAAACTCCTGAGCTGATTTCTTTCAATTTGGTAAACAAGAGCCAATCATAATGGAAGGCATTCTTTAATCTAGGTCAGTCTCAAAATGTGTGATGAGTGACAAATGATAAAAATGCTGCAAAGTCCCACATAAAGTGGAACTCCTGGCCACCCAACCATCACCTTATGGGCTGAACATGGTTCTCTGTTGGCAGTGCATTGGCAAACTGTAGGCAGCTATGGTATGTGTTTCTCTTGCTTGTGCTGTTGCTGGTCCGACAGCCAGCCGCGGAGAAGGGCGAAGTTATAACATACAGAGAGCTTAAATGAAACGAGTGGTAAAAACAATGAAAAGTGTTCACTGCAGTCACTGTCTATGCTTTTCATACTGGATTTTTTGATCTTTGATGTTTTTTCGTGCTTCTCCTGTTTCTGCTGAACTCCAGAACAGGAGAAGCCAGTTGCTCCTTTCCCTGTTCTGGCCCACAAGTGAGCTACATACTGTTGGGTTTTTGGAGGACTCCACCTGAGCATGTTTGCATAGTTTGAAAACCACTTTCCATAGGCAAATACCTACGCAAACGGACACAACCACGGACACAACCACACAAGTCTATGAGAATACTTAGCTGGGCGCATAATAAGAAATGCTATGTCAGTACATTTGCATTATTTTAACAGGCCGGTTGAAAGACTAGCTGAGGTGTGAACTCCTGTGTTGACTGCGAGAATCATAGCAAGAATATGGAAAGTGTACATTTCTTATTTCTCTTTCTAAAGAGCATGAAAGTACCTTTGAATGGAGCTTGACTGCCTGGCTACTCAGCAGACAGCAGCACACAGTTGCGAGTTTATTGATGTGAGTTACACAATTGATAAAATATCAGCACAGAACAATAGAAGACAAGAGACTTAAGTGAAAGCTGGGTGCTTAAGTGAATAAAAATTCAGGCAAGGTTAAATAAAGGGTAACAAAAGGTTACACCTTTCTTCTGGTAGATGTCACCTGAGTAAATATCTTGTTTATTACAGTTGTGGTCTAATTGAGTGAAGCACATACGGATGTGGTAATTGTGTTCAAAGACATTTCTACAGTAGGTGTGCGCTTTTCTTTCGCTGGGCGTTTTCAACATTTGGGGTAATGAATTGCTGCTCTTTTGTCAGCTTTTCAAATGCTGTTTTTTAAGCACACAGGATGCGTCACCCTGATGCCATTTTTTTTTTTTTTTTTTCTCAGGTGTGTAAAGATCTCCACTGTGTTGCAGTCTTTCCTCTGCTTGGTGCTGGTCTGATTGCATTTCTGTATGCAGATGTCAAGGCTATTCAGAAACACTGTCTGATTAATTCATGCTCACCCCTCCCCTTCCTATCACTACAACTAAATTTACACCTCCTCTGATTGTCTCCAACCAGCTCTACCTGCTTAATATGAAAACTGGCCTGCCTCAAGGTAGGCTGGGGCATCTGCATTGCATGCAAAGGAACTGGTTGGCTCCTGACAAGAGGCCACAGCTGCCAAATGAGAGACAGCTTCATCATTGTCTTCATATTACAGATGGATGGCAGCGCTGACAGACAGGTGGAATAAATTGGCAAGGAGATCAAGGAGAGACAAGCTTACATTTCAGCTTTTCTCTTTTTTCCCCTTTTGGTCTTGTTCTTACAGATTCAAGGTGTATTTTTATTCAGATTCAGAGGGCAGATGATAGAGACTGTTGGCCTGGTGGTGCATATGTTTTGTTACAGTGACTGAATTCAAAGCATTTGTTTTACCAGTTTCCTGAGTATATAAGACAACCCACTTTGCATAACTGAGCATGGAGCCGAATAGCTATGCACACATGAGGCAACATGAGCTAAAATAAATAGATACATTTATTTTTCCCCTTGGGGAAATTTGCTTGCAGCGGAAGTCACCTGATATTTGTACACACCACTTCAATCACATCAGCATAAAAACATAAGCACACAATATGCACTTTCACTCTCCTTGCATTTTAGGGATGATTTTGGCCACACCTTGCTAATGTTCAGAAATGTGATGGCTTGAGGAATTAAAGATAATTTGGACCTGTTTTTTGTGAACAAAGGGGGACACTGGTACTGTGCAGATGGTAATAGTTTAAAGGAGGAGGCAAGTGGATGCCTCATATCACTCACAATGTTATTTGCTTTACTCCATACATGGTCCCTATAAATGCTTTCTAAGCTTGGTAATGCAATTCCCAGCAACTTACTAGCTATTGTTACTGTCTTTCTAATTGCCTTTTTTTGTGCTTCACAGGCATTTCCAAACCAACAAATAATACAGAAAGTCAACCACTTTCAATAAAAGCACAATAGAACATGTGAAGCATTTTAGGATCCCCCTTGAAGGACAACGTTATCCTCAAAAAATACATTCTTTCTTGTGCCTTGCTACACAGGCATTTAGTCTAAGAATCCCATTTCAGTCTACGGTCAAGCATAATTCCAAGATACTTGTATTCGGTTACACACTGGATCAGCTCTCCATTAATAAAGGTGGGCTGGGATGATGGTTTCCTTCTAAAATCTACTGACATTTCCTTAGTCTTTGCGGTGTTGAGGACAAGATTTTCCCTCTCACACCATTTAATAAAATATTCAAGAACTGGTCCATGCTCTTCCTCTCCATCATATAAGACTAAAGCTGTATCATCTGCATGCTTAATAAAATGCCTGTTTGGAAAAGTGCTTTTACAAGAGTTGGTATACAAAATAAACAACAATAGAGACAAAACACAGCCCTGAGGGGAACCTGTTGAAATGGTCAATTTGTCAGAAATAAAGAGTTCCTACTCTGATCTGCGGTGTTGATGGAAGTAAAAATTATTTTTCCAATTTATCTGCTAGAATACTTGGTAAGATTGTGTTAAAAGCAGAAGAAAAGTCCACAAATAAAATCTTAGAACGAGTCTTTGGTTTTTCCAGATGAGTATGTAGTTCATGCAGCAAAGTTAATATAGCATCCCC
>VUQS01075341.1:0-13587 GCA_015108495.1 Heterochromis multidens
AACCCTGGTTTTGAGCCATTAAAACTAATCAAGCTCCTGTCAGACTTGGCTGTACTTTGTTCACTGCTCATTAGCAGAGGTTTGACGCTAAGACATCAAATAAAATTTCGAAATCTTTATCTTCTGAGAAATGGTATGCTAGCATCGTCACTGTAAGCATATAAAAGATTTTCACAATTAGCCTGTTATGCTAACATTGGCCTTTATTTTTTGACTTTTTAGCTTTACTGTCAGAGACATTTGCCCTTTTCTGTCTCATTAGGACACGATCAGTTTTTTTTTCTTTTCTGGAAAAAGACCAAAAGTGATGAGTGAAGCAGCAATGGCATCCAGGTGAACATTAAGAATCAGTTTCCGCTTCCTACTTCCTGCTGTGTGGCTCCTGCTCTCAGCTGGAGCAGTGTTTCCACACACAGTTCTGGTCTCCCAAAATCCTCTTACTCCCCACACACACTCACACACACACACACACACACATCCTCACATAGATACACAGCTGAACACACTCACACACAGAAATACTCACACTCACAGACACACACAGCATGGATTTGTTTTCTCTGTGATGAGAGGGATTATGGGATAAAGGAGACGAGGCCACACCAGTTTAGTTCAGGTTGGACCAAAGCTGCTCTCAGCAGCAGCAGCAGCAGCAGCAGTACAATGACAAAGAGATGAGTGTCTGGCTGCACACTGGAGATCTGCACAGCCGTTAACGCCATAGCCGCTGTGTCTTTTGGGTGCAAGAGCTTCTGATTGGGATTCTAAATTGGAGAGTGGATATGTTTTTCTTCCAGATGACTGAAGAGCAGCAGAAACAGAAGCATCTAAATGTAATCCGTGGAAAGCAACAGAATAGAGAGGAGTTGAACTCAAAAGCCGAAAAGTGTTGAAATGGATCTGTTGCTTTTAAGGATAACTTGAATATCAGCTGTTCTTGTTTTTAAGCTTTTACAAAGGCATGCAAAATATTTTTCTTGAGACAGCTGAAACATCCCCTTTTCACTTTTTACCCTACTTTATTTAAGCTTGTCATACACTTTCAATCTAAGGACAATTATCTGCTTCGTATACCGCACGCTATGATATGACTGACTGATGTATTCGACCCATCGACAGCACAATATGGGAATTGATCGGCTGGATTCGTACGGAGATGACGTCCTCATCTAGTATGCATTTTCACCTACTTTAAAAATGTGTGTCAGATGACGACTGAACAGTTTGACTCCTTCACTTTTGACAAAAGCAAGAGCTGGAACATTAAACGTAAAGAAAACACTGGAGAATCAGCTGTTTGATCAAATATTAGTCTTCATTTTGCCACTGAAATGCCATTAAACCTCTAATTTTTACTGCAGCTATGCATCAACGTGCTCTGACAGGCATAAACTTCTCCTCGTGGTTTATGACAGTGGGAGGAAGTAGCCTAAACAAAATAAATCAAACAGTAAAGATAAGCACACAGATGCTTCTTGTTGCGTTTGCCAGTATTTCTGTGGAGAGTTAGTGGATGGATGCTTAATGAGCTGTGTGCGATTAGTCACTGTAGCATGTGAGACTCACTGTAAATTTTTTGACTCACAAGGAGGATACGTCTAATTCTCTTTAAAGGATGAAGGGTTTTTTGTCATAATTCACAGTGAGGTGCCACAGTGGCTCTTCTCCCATCTCTTCCCCCTCTGCCTCTGTGCACTCCCACCCTCCTGAAACCCACAATGGCATTGTTAGCTTAATCTGCAATAAGAGAATCAGCTGTCACATCAGTGCTTTACCTCACTGCGTGCGTACCGTTTTGCTGAGCAACCACCGCGGAGCCACTCGTGCATGCAGCCATCGATTGCCTATCTGCGGAGTCGATGAGCTGTTATTTGACTGTGGTCGATTGCACTAAGCAGTGCGATCTCACACTGGGAGACGAGAAGTCTTACTAATTGGAATGAGAGAAAACTAACTAGAGGTGCATAAAGTGTCTCTGAGAGTGCATTTCGAATGTACTAGATTCATTTAAATGCTGTATAATAATTGTTTTTTCCAAACAGAGGACAATCTGGCTAAAAAGGTTACATTGTACTCTTGAAATCCAGTACGGTTATCCAACTTACCAGCTTTCCACTATCTTCTATCTAATAAAGATGCTGGTCATTGTTTGTCTGTATTACCCAAAAGAAAAGTCAGTCCATGCTTGATCAAAAAGATATTCTTAGTCTGGAACATATTTGCCTTAATTATTTCTTAAAACGTGCTCGCTTTTCCTTTCCTGAAATTTTCAGCCATAAGAACAAAACATCAGGCTGGCCGCCCCCTGGCCCAGGCTCCTGGGGAGGACTGCAGGGGCCCCCATACAGCTGGGACAGCATGAACAATGCCAGGGAGGGACGGGACTGCCTCACCAAGTATGTATGATGATAAACACTGGCATGCATGTGATTAAATGTGTGGACTCATTCTATTCATGCACAGTCATGCACTCATGCAAATAGTTGTCACATCTGGGTGCATCATAGAAAAATTATAGTGTAGATACAGTATATGAACCATAAGTGTTGTTAAAAGTCATGTTCAGTGAATTCTAAATGTTTAAGGTTTCTGCAATGTAATTATCTTAATGTGGTGATTTGCCTTGGTGGCCTAGAATGTTGTGATATGGCAATAATACCTTAAAATAGAAATTACATACAAACTAGTGGTAGTAGGAGGAGAGGAATGATTAGGCTAGTTTGGAAGTGCTGGTACAGGATATCACAATGTAACAGTTTTAGATTAGATTACCAAGAGTTGTGAACAGAATTATTACTATAAAAAATATGGCAAAAAAACTAGTATGTAGAATTCATACATGCAGTACTTATAAAAAGAAGCCAATGTGAACAGTTAAATGTTTAAATACCTGTCAAAAAGGAATGCAAACAACACAGTGCAAACGCAGTATGCATGAAGCAGTGTAACAATCCCAAAGCAGTGGTATGGGCATTGTTTCACCTGCCTACAAAAGTAGCCATTGTTTAAGGTAATCTGCATTCCATTGGTGCATACATAGGCTGTTGTCTCTGTAAATTTGTCATGCAGGAAGGCATCTCCTGCCATAAGGACATGCAAATGCTCAAGTTAGGCTGGCAGTGAGGTGTTGGCACAAAGAACATTATGCACAAGTTCAGCTGCATGTAGACTCTGTGGGACAGACTCTTTATGCAGATTTCTGATTTCTCTGTTGCTATGAGGAGAGTCACTGATCATAAGTTACATAAGTTAGGCCTCAGTCACACGGGCCTAGAGACCGGTCCACAACCATCTGGCAACCTCCATTCGCTAGGGAAAAATGTATATTCTCCAACCGGCTGGCGAGTGGTTACTGGAGGTTGCTGATGTTTGCTGGGTGAAATCGGTTGCAAAGAGGGTGCTGCACCAAAACCCACTTTGAGATTGTTTTGGTCACTCGCATATGCTACGGTTGCCTGTAGTTTGCATAGAAGTTGCTGTCTGCAAACACTTGCCAACTATTCACTGAATGGTAGTTAAAATACAAAAAAAAGTGTGACGCAAAGTAAATGTTGTGCCTTACTGCTGCAACTAACACATTTCAAAAGACGCAACTTTTGCTTTGAAGGTGAACAGTCTCTATTTCTGGTTTGCATCCAACTCTTCATAGTTTCACTACCACTAGGCTAATAGTTGGCGAGTGTTTGCAGATAAGTTGCCGTCTCTCATGCAAACCACAGGCAACCACAGCAGTACATTTTTCCCTAGTGACCTGTAAGTTGCCCGGGGGTCACTGACTGGTCTCTAGGCCTGTGTGACTAGGGCTATAGCTTTGAGGATTTTAAAAACTAGATTACCACAGGTGTTGACCAAGAACCATTAAATACTATTAAGAATAAATACCAAACCAAACAATTTAGTGATTAAATTCAGTGATTTTAATGTTTTTAATTGTGGACAGACCTCCTGTTTCCATAAACATCAATAAGGAGACATGGCTGCCCCATAACAATATGGTAGCTGCACTGAAGCAGGGATTCAACCACGAGAACAAAATACAGTTTGTTACAATGTGTCACACATCTTTTAGTTTAGGGAACACTAGGCAGTGGGCAAAGTGAAGCAAATGAGGGGGACTCCATTGTTTAAACCTTAAAATTTTTTTGTTTTATATCAGTTTACAATAATGCATTGAGGAAGACATTGTTTTGTTTTTTTTTTAAAAAAGGAATCTGGAACCACTATTTCCACCTGTATTTGTCGCCCGTGGTTGCTTTGATATGGCAATGAAAAAGCAGGTGTGGTCAACTCAAAAACCATAAAATGTGTAATGGGTGTTAAAAAAAAAATCTGAAATTGGTGAATGAAATCATTACATCCTCTTCTTGCCCCTTTCTTCATTCATTTATAGTATCTGGCACTGTATGCAAATTGGAAGTGAGTCAAAACTTTGCTGCAAACGCGCTTTCAGGAAGAGAAGAGAAGAGCTGTGGGCTTGCTCTGAGATGAGCTGACAAGTTGCAGATATACCCATCACTCACCCATCCCTGCTTCCCTTTCCTTTGCATTTCCTCAAAACCATTATAAATAATGTCAAAAACCCAAATAACAAATGAGTTTGTCTGTATCAACCAGTATATACCTGCCATATTTTGGAAGTGGTTTTGCGGTAGTGTGTACTTTATAAATCCTGCAGAGTATTTACAGCTGCCTTGGTGCAGCATTTCCTCCCACTTTGATCTGTTTTTTTAAGACAAGAAATTACATTGCATAAATGAGTAGTCCTGGTGGTAAAGCATAAGCACCTTTATCACAGGGGCCTCCTCTTTAGTGAGGAAAGGGTAAATTCTCCTGGATGCAGGAGAGGACACTACAGCAGTGGTTACAGCTGATCCCCAAAGGTTCTTATCCTGCACTTTGATACAATAAGGTGATAATAATCAATAAGTCATATTTCCAATGAATCAAACTCAATCAGTTGAATAGAACAGAAAAATCAAATTAATAATTTCACAGTAGATGTCTTTATACTACCATACACAGATAAAGTGTATGGTACCTGATAGTCAAGACTAGGTTAGCCTGGTCTGTTAAGCCTGTTATATAACTCTAATATGCTCTGCTTTGTTCTTGACTGTATTATATTTTTTTCCCCTGTTGTTGAGTATCTATTGAAATTATCTGATGAAAGATGACTCTATTGTTTAAATACACTCACTTAAACCTGTCCTTGCCAGGAAGGGAACCAACCATTATTCCCAGGAATCATGTTTTTTTCTGTAAACTTAGCAAATTATTTTGTTTTTTTATTCAGTCCAGTTATTTCTCTAGCTTTTAGTGCCATGTGTAAGCATCTCAAACTAGGCTAAGGTTTAATGATAGATACCGCAATAACTGCGAGTGCTGCAGTAAGGCAAGAACCTGGAATTTCAGCAACATTACCAGGATCTGACCTTTTGTTTCCAGCTTTCCCCTGACCCCGTGACGCCCTCATCTTTCCTTCTGTGGGATTAAACCCCACCGACCCTGACGGGAATATGAGCCGGAATCGCAGATTGGAACATGCTCTGTCACGGACAGATTTAGTCTGAGATTTCTGTGCCGAATGTACAATCGAGATCAATGTGATAATGGGTTAGAGAACGAGAATGTGAATAAATGGCATAAAAGAAGTGGGGCAGAGATTCAGATTGATCCGGATTGGTTAGAGATGAAGGTATATTGTGGATGCTTGGAACATGTTTCATCATCTGGGCAGATTTAGGCAAAGCTGCAGATATACTGTAATAAATAGATACTTTTCACTGGGTACTAAAAAAATCTCAAAACCAATGTTACCTGAGACAATAAAATAAATTATTTTTGTGAGTAATCATATAGTTGTACATAAAGCCAGTATGAATGAGGCAGAAAATTCATGTGATCTACTGTACGGATTGTAGGCACAGAACAATAGGATGGATGCTGGCCAGGCAACAATAGACATCCTGTACAGGACTTTATGTGCAGACAGGAAGCAGCAGCTGCCAAGGGAGCCTTTTAAGCTGCAAAAGAGAGAGGAACCTAGGAATAGAGACAGAAAGAATGAGTTAACCCCACTGAAAGTGTATATCAGCTCTTAATTAACAGGCACTCTGCATTCTCAATGTCTCAGCTGAGACAGACGTCTGAGGTTCAGCGGGCAAGAAGTAATTTAATACGGTACATTTACATTTTAGTGGTGCTCTCACCCCGAGTGCAGTGACTTGCAGTAAGGCAAAGAAAATGGCGATGTGAAAATTTAAATATTAACCTATATTTAATAGAGGTGACCACATATAGCTGTCAACAGCGGAGCACTATCGAGTCACAGCAAGAAGATCCTAGGTTCAAATCCTAGCTGGGGCAGGGTGCTTCTGTTTGGAATTTTTATGTTCTTGTGCTTCCACTGGATTTCTCTCTGAGCACTAAAGTGTCACTGATCAGTGCACTCGCTTAGAAGTGGAGTTGGTCCCCAGATGTACATGGCTGCCTACCGCTGCTAAATGCAGAGAGCAACTTTCTCAATAATTTTTGCACATTGTTTGTTTGTTTGCATTTTTAAAGCTATTTGGGGGGGAATTATATCCCTTTATTTCACAGTAACAGTGGAGAGAGACAGGAAATGTGAGAAAGAGTGTAAGGATATGACCAAGTAGTAACCTTAACTACTGAAAAACCAAAAACTGCAGCGCCTCTAATGGCCACTTGAGGTTGGCTCCAGAAGAGATTAATTCATCCTTTTAAAGAAAAAAAACAAAAAAACAAAAAACTCACCTGTTGGGATTTTGTTGTGGTTTGAAATTAGTGTTGACACAAGAAGCATTAGCTGGCTGCTGTCTGTCAGGCCCCCTACCAGCCAAATTAAATCACTGAACTGGACCTCTCCACCGAGTTTGTGCTGTTGGTGTGTTTTTGGAGCATTTATAATGGAATTATCTAATGAAAGGTATGGCTTTCTGCAGGGTACAGACAATCCAAGAAGTTTGTGGGTCAGTTCTGCTGAGTAAAAACTAGTATTTTATTATTCTACCAGCAAACATTTCGATGTTGAATAACCGTCGGCTGGCGGCCTTTTCTAGACATCTAGTCACGGTTGAAAGGTAGTTCCTAAACGAAAGCTGAACTGATGTCAGTTCAGGTACTCTTTAAACATCGCCTGGACATCCCTGTTAGCAGGAGAAAGCTAACTGTTTAAGAACTGTTTTCTACTATCTCTTTATTGATTAGAATAAAACTAAATTAAAAAGTTTCTTGATTAAAAAAGATGAGAAGAAAAACAAATACACCACAATGGTGACTCAAACTCAAAACCTCACACGTTTGGGTCCACCCCATATCCTACTGAGCTAATGCCCTTCCTGTTTAAACAACAGCATTCCTGACTTACAGAGAGGGGATAATTATAATAGTCATGCAACGGGTGAAATAGAATTTAGATTATCAAAACTGTAAATAGCTTAAAAGCGTTGGATTTTTTAAATTTATTTATTTTTTAAACAGGCTTTGGTAACACTAGTCTGTGGATGTCTGTTCACAACCACGTACTAACCATATTAGTTGCCATTGTTTAAAAATAAAACAAAGATAAATGCATTTAATTCCTTCTTTGCAATAATCTGATTTATATTTCTCACTTTGTAAGGGTGACTTCACAGTAGCTATATCCATCTTTTATATACAGCAAAGATTTCTTTCCAGACTACTTTTTACTTTACTACATTTGGTAGTAAATCTGCTCAATGCTGCAGGAAAAAAAACAAATAAATAAAAAATTGTGTTAAAAAAGAAAAATGCTACACAGCTATTTTTGCCCAGCAGAAAGTGTCTTGATCACGTTTCCCTGACCCTGCATCACTATTGCAATCACTTTATCCATGTAATCATAAATCTGAAAAACCAACAGCCTTAGGGGTTCATATCCACTGCCAATGCCTTGAAATTTGTTATTGTGCTGGTGCTGAATTATTGTCACTTATTATTGAATTCTGTATTCTGTCTGTATCAAACACTAAGAAAACAAAATCAATCTTAGTTAGATTTCTTGAAAGAATGTCTAACTACCCAGCTAGCCAGTAGTGTCCAAAACACTATTAGCAGAACTATATAGCTGCCACTTTATTAGGTACATTTGCAAGTACCCTCGCTTTTTTTTTTTAACTTTCAGAACTACCCGAATTCTTCATGACATAGATTTAACAAGCTGCTGGACACATTCCTGAGAGCGATATTGACATAATAGCAGCAGGTTTAACAGGTGCACATCCAAAGTATGCCAATATCCCCCACAATATTACACCACCACCAGCCTGAACTGCTGATACAAAGCAGGATGGATCCTAAATTCCAACCCTACCATCATAATGCTGCAGCAGAAATCGAGACTCATCAGATCAGGCATCATTTTTCCAATCTTCTGTTGTCCAATTCTGGTGATCCTGTGTGGATTGTAGCCTCAGTTTCCTGTTCTTAGCTGACACTGAGTGGGGCCCGGTGTGGTCTTCTGCTGCTATAGCCCATGTGCTTCAAGGTTCAACATGTTGTACGTTCAGAAACGCTCCTCTTGGTTGCAACAAGTGGTTATTTTAGTTACTGTTGCCTTCCTGTCAGCTCAAAGCAGCTAGGCCATTCTCCTTTGACCTCTGACATCAACAAGACATTTTCATCCAGAGAACTGCCACTCACTGGATAGTTTCTCTTTTTCAGATCATTCTCTGTAAACCCTAGAGATGGTTGCGTGGGAAAACATCAGTAGATCAGCAGTTTCTAAAATACTCAGACCAACAACCACGCCACATTCAAAGTCACTTAAATCACCTTTCTTCCTCATTCTGATGCTCAATTTGAACTTCAGCAGGTTGTCTTGACCATGTCTGCATGCCTAAATGCATTGAGTGCTGCCATGCGACTGGCTGATTAGATATTTGTATTAACAAGCAGTTGAGCAGGTATACCTAATAAAGTGGCCGGTGATTGTGCATGTGTGTAATTTGAACTAAGTGTCATAGTTTCAGAGTTGGATGTGTGAAATCTTTCTAGCTGTTATAATTCATCCATTTATTAAATAGCTTTTGTTGGCACTTCTGTACTTTTTAACACAAAATGAGTGAGATTGGAGTTCTCAGGAAAAAAAAAAGAAGCTTTCCCAGTAAAGAATTATGACATGGATGATGCCATAGACTGTATAGAAAGATGGCTGACACATCACCACTTCCCAACAATACTAAAGCCAAAATATTGCAAAAATGCCAGAGTGTGCACAGTGCTGACCAGAGAGATGAAATCCTGCCTCTGTCCCTGTTCAAAACAGTGTTCCACTTTAGTTAAATACTGAGCTGTATCTGTGTGTCCCTGTTACTTATGTTAGTTTGCAACTGGTGTTTCCCACTCCTCCGAAGGATTCAGGAAAGCTTAGGTCATCTATGAAAGAGATCTGCCAACTGTTCTTATCCTGAACAGCCTGCAGACGTTTATACGGCTTCAATAGACAAATGGCTTCCAGACTGCAAATCTGAGAGATTAAATGAACAGAGGACCTCTACACTCTCCTATAAGTGGCTTTTAAGCATAAAATGTTTGAAACCTGAGCCAGAACTCTGATTTACGACCAGCTGATTGCACAGCTCAAATCATTCATTCCAACTTTAATGATCTCTGTCTCAGCTAAAATTATTTCTTCTGTACAATTGAATTTCAGTGATCGAATTCTAATGTGCATTTAGTCTTGTTCTCCAAGAAAGCCTTCTTTATCCAGCGGGACAGATTTGATCCCTGTAATAGTCATTGTGCCCATTATGTCATCGTGAAGAGAAACTATTTGGCAACTTATTTTATGTCACTCTGCATAAGTAGGTCAGCAAATTGTCTGAACTGAAAGTGAATTTAAGTCAAAGTTAAATGAAAGGCGTCCTTGTTTTTTCCTCCTTTTTATATAGTGTAATTACATTTGAGATATTGACAAAAAAAAATTATATTTATAAGGTAATTTTTTTTAACAGGGTAGATTTACATAATCCCAGCCAATCTTTTTACACCCAAACAACAAACAGTGACCTTCTTTTATTTACTCAATATAATTGCAAAGCAGGCAGTTCCGTGGGTAGCAGAATAATTTCCCCATTGTTTTTCCTCGCTTGGAATTTCTAATGATGATGAACACAGAATTACTGGAATCTCTTGAATAAATACACTATTCTATAGGCTCACACAATGACCATCACTTCTAACTGTTGGAACCTTTAGAAGCGATGTTCGTTATGTTATAATAGCATTTAATACTAGAATACAATACCCATGAGCCACGACTGAATGGAATTTTTGCTTCTCAGCCTTCAAGCCAGGCTGAAAACCAGCTGGCACCTGTGTGTCTGCTATAATTCAATTCAGTTCAAATCAGTTTTATTTATATAGCGCCAAATCACAACAACAATTGCCTCAAGGCTCTTTATATTCGAAGGTAAAGACTATACAATATTAGAAAGAAATCAAATGACCCCCTATAAGCAAGCACTTGGCAACGGTGGAAAGGAAAAACTCCCTTTTAACAGGAAGAAACCTCCGGCAGAACCAGGCTCAGGGAGGGGCAGCCATCTACAGGTCACAGCAGATGGCTGCCCCTCCCTCTATAGTGTGCATCTGTCCATTAATATTGCAGTATTCTGAACGGACATGTCAGGGAAGTTCTGGATTTGTGGTAGTGAAGCTTATGCACATTAGCTGAAATGCTATTCATGTTCTGTTGATATTAATGGGTCTGTCTCTTCCATTATGTTAACACTACAGGTTATTTTTTATTTTCCACTTGTCCAGTTTCCTCAGTTTTTTTAAGGACACACTGCACACCATGCAGACATATACCAAGTTTCAGTGAATAGCTCTTTGGGAATCACCTTGTTGGTGCAAAAATAACATTTTCTGCCTGTCAAATTGCATTATCTTTGACATGTTTCTTAGATTAAACTAAAGAAATAGGAACAAATTCTGTGTTGTTTTTGCGACAGGCTGCTAGTAACAAAGTGCCTAAAGATACAATTTAAAATTGGTTCTTTGCTAAGTTGTCTGTTTTGTGTAGACACAACACAGGAGTTAGGTGCCTTTTGTATGCTTGAATGATTCATAGGTCAGTGTTAAGTGCCCTGAAAAACAAAACAAAAATATTCTGAAAATTGTCAGGGACAAGGACTGTACTGAAAATGAGTGAAAAAGTCCAAAGAAAAACTTTAAAAGACCTTCAGAAATCCTAGAGAACTATTGCTCAAGACCGCTTTAAAAGTTATGAGAAAGTCTGGCTCCTTGGAAGCAAGCTATAAAGAAATGAGGGGTGGCTCAAGACTTCTGCACAGAAATTATTTATCAATATTGAGATTTTAGTTGAATTTCCTCCTGTTCTGTATTTTTCAGCCAAGTGTCCCAGAGTAGCTCCCTGGAGGAGGTCCACCTAGATGGGGTCCCCCCTGCCCCTCGCCCGGTGGAGATGAGACGGGACCCTGTCCTGGGCTTCGGCTTTGTGGCAGGCAGTGAGAAACCGGTGGTGGTCCGCTCTGTCACACCAGGTGGGTGTCATGATTGGCTTAAATCTTTAAAATTAGCACACTTAATTATTCATTTAGGCAACTTAAAAAAAACAGTTACTTTATTTAGAATATGCAAAGTAATTACACACTTTAACCCTAGCAAGTTAATCAGTGATACAGCTTTACTTGTACCTTACAAGTTTAGCTTCATTCTTTGTGGGAGTTCTGACTCTGTCTCACTGTTTTGACTTTCTACCCCAGCATGTCTGTGGGACAACTGCTTTGCTGTCAGTCACCTGTCAAATCATCACAGATACATTAAAATATGTTCATATCCTATGTGCTACTCTCCACTGTCAGACATAGTTTAGGTCGTGCTTTTTTTCCTTAGGCTTAGCCAGACAGACCAGATGTTTTGTGTACAATTAAGTGTAACCTTCACTTTTTGCACTGTGCAAGAGTATTTGGGAATATTTGAGTCAATTTTGATTGGATTTCACCACTTTTCTCAGATTTAATTGGTCCAAATATAGACTTAATTCCAGAATACATATATAAGAATAAAAATATAAAATCACAATAAAGCATGTAGAGCAACTAAAAATGAGTTCTCAATGCAAAGTCAGAAGTCCAGTGACTGAAAGCCCGAAGAATAGTCCACAGTCAGTAGTTACTGAAAAAAACATTTGCCTCTGCTAAGATGTGATAAGAAAAGCAGAAACCCAACAATATAACCAATAAAACAAAGTAAGAAAATTAGCCCTCAAGCTAAGCTAGTGTAGTCATCTGAGAGCGTGCGTACTGAGTTATTTTGTTTTCTCACCATCTGATTTGTTCTAATCAGCACATCAGATAGTTGCTGCTGAAAGAAACCATGCACTCTGTTGGCCTGTGTTTGCACAAGTAAGTGGCCACAAGCAAGAAAAAGGCATGAACACAAATTCATGTTTGGGAGTCTTTTCTGCAAAAACTTTGGTTTGATTGGCAGATTGCCAGATTGCTGCCAAGCAAACAGTTCACAAACCCCTATTAACTGTCAGCTCCATTGGCTGCACGGACACAGACAGTGATTAGGCATCTCAATAATCGATCAGTGCTGAATCCTAAGCAGACAAACGAACTAATGAATATTCTATTTAAAATGGTTGGCTAAGGAAGGGAATATATATGCTTGCAGAGAGTAGATTAATGCTTACACCTATTACAGGTGTCTAGACAAGCACAAACAACATAGTATTTACAAATTAGCTGCACATTTAGCATGCACAAAATCACACAAACACTCATTTGCAGTGTCAGTTTAGTTGTAATTACTCTTGATTTGTTTGCAGGTAATCTTAGGCTGGCAAGACTAAATCTGACGACCTGCTGCTTTCATGGAGCGCTTTGATCAACTGTGGCTTGTTTGCATGTGTTTGTATATCTGTAGGTGGTCCATCAGAGGGGAAGCTGCTGCCGGGCGATGAGATCATCATGATCAACGATGAGCCCGTCAGTTCGGCTCCTAGAGAACGAGTCATTGATCTCGTCAGGTAGATACGAAATCCTGATTGCTGAAAAATAACATTTAGAGCAGTTTCCCTCTGTCTTGGTGCAGCTCCTCACTTTATCCACTGTCTGATACACTTTCTTCTGATTGGCTGCCCCTCGTAAACGACAAGTCTGAACAGCAAGTGGGTGGGGCTGTTGTGCTCACAGCCAGAGCTGTTTTCCTGAGATGACGTTATCAGGGATATCCCCAGTTTTTGACATCACACAGATACACAAGTGGAAAATACTGTCTAAAACCAGTGTTTAGAGCAGATTGGGATGACTTGTACAGATGTGGGACTCACTGTTTGAAAATTTGGCCATGTTTTTGAATTATTTATACGAGCATCCACCATTGGAACAGTGTATAGTCTCACCAGCCACTTTGTACAGAAAATAGTGAGAAAAAGAGAAAGAATCCAGTGGGCGAAAATGCCTTGTTGATGTCAGCGGTCAGAGGAGAATGGCCTAGCTGCTTTGAGCTGACAGGAAGGCAACAGTAACTAAAATAACCACTTGTTGCAACCAAGAGGAGCGTTTCTGAACG
>VUQS01075341.1:14307-39413 GCA_015108495.1 Heterochromis multidens
AAATTTTTAAATTAAAAAAAAAAAAAAAAAGTTTTTTTTTTTTTTTTTTTTTGTTTTGTAATTAAATGGGGAAAGTAATGAGCGTTTGTGTGCTTTTGGTTTTAACTGTGTCTGTTGTAAGCGCTGATTGCCAGAGGCATTCAATTCCATTTCACCCAGGCTAATCAAGTTCCTGTTGTTTATTTGCCATTGTTGTTCACTGTAAACATTGGGGGTTTGTTTTGGTGTTGTTGTTGTTGTTTTTTTGTTTGTTTGTTTTTTTCACAATTTTGTTGACTTTGCGGTTTTCTGTCTTCTTGTTCCAGGAGCTGCAAAGAATCCATCATGTTGACTGTTGTCCAACCTTATCCCGTGAGTAGATCTTGCAAGATATACCAGACACAATTTTCAAAAAATACTAGCGGCCGCCAGTGCTTCCCCTCAGCCTCCCAGTAGATACACCTATGGTATGAATTTGAATCCTTCTCGAGTTATCGCATTCACACACTTGGGTGTCCACGCTGCCCGCCCACCCGCCAGGGTGACGACACAACCCCATCAGCCTTTTTGGCTGAGGGGTAAAAAGGGCTGGTATGATACTTCAAATCTAGAAAAACTTTGTTTTTAGTGCCACATACACAAACCATTTTTTCCATCCATTCATATTTTAAAAATGTGGGTTTCTTTTTTTTCAAATTAATTGATGTTTTCATGTAATTATAAGATGTTCACCCATTTAAAACCATTTAAAAACACCCAAGACACCCTTCTGAAGGCCTGTTAAACTCACCTCCATTTAAACAATAAAGCTAGTGATACTCAGTATTTTTATTGCTGTCAGCAAATTACATAAAAAGACCAAAACCAACAGTAAATTCTGTTGCCTGATGTTGCATAGCTTTTGTATTAGAGCTTCACTATGATTCCAAAAAGGCAACACAGTGAAACCAGCTCCTGTGTAGATCCTTTATAATCATAATATATAATCATAATCACCCTTTATGATTATGAGTAATTTAAGTGCTACCCTACCAGAAAATCAACAACCCCAAATCTACATTTTATGTTAATAAATGTTAATATATTTGATTTAATATTTACATAAATCTGCTAAATTTGAAGATCCCTGACAAACCAGGAGCAGCAGCTAGTACAGACAGCTTCGGTTTTAGTGTGTTCTTAATTCAGATGTGCTGTTGCTATGTGAAACAATGCAGCGTTGAATGGTACCAGGAGAAAAGATTGGCTCTTATTGGCTCTTTACCCACGAAGGCCATGGTACTGTCTCTTTGCTGCCCACTGTGTGTGTGCAGAGACAAATTAAGGGAGCCATTCTATTTCTTATTCATCTAATTGTACCAAAACTGGCTACAGTTTAGCCAAGGGCATAGAAGAGGGTGCTCAGAAGATAGTCTTCAATAAATGGGAGTGAATGCAGCAAAACGGCTAAAATGAGTATTTACAATACTGTGCAAAAGTCTTAAGCCACCTCTCATTTCTTTGTATTTTCCTAGGAAAATAGATGCAGCAATTTATTGAAACGTCCAAAAATGAATGCAAATACAGTATTTTTTTATTTTATTTTTTTTACAATTGTAATGAGCTTGAAAGTCAATATTTGGTATGAACAACTTTATTCTCTAACACAGCCTGAACTCTTTTAGGACACCATGCTGAGATATGCCAAGTTTTTGAAGACCACTTTAAAAAACAAGAAAGTCTGGCTCCTTGAAGAAATGAGGGGTGGCTCAAGACTTTGGCACAGTACTGTACACCTGCTTTTAGATTTCTAGAAGATTTTTGCAACCGACCCTGTTGCATATGTACTTCTGGGAGTTCCTTTCTCAAGGCACAAAATATAGGGAGGAGAATATTTAACCAGGCGTGCAAACTGATTTACTAACATATAATATATGATACTGAAATAAACTGACTGCGCCTGTGTTTAGAAAACAGCACAACTTTTGCAAATCACCCCTAAAACTAAGCACACCTATGAGCTCTATTTGGGGATTGCGCTCACACACTATTTTGCCCCGTTTAGTATTTCTGGCCCAGAGTTTTTCAATTCCAGTAACCAGCAGCAAGAATGGACTTTTTAGCTTTTAGCCAACATAGAGAAGAAGTCCTGTAAATGCTCTGGGAAATAAGTGCATTTGAGCAACAACACCATCAGCTATTAATTCGCTGCAGTTTCCAAGGTTAGGAATACAGTCTGTTAATATTGTTTATGTTGAGTCACTCCCACATTCAGTGTTCTGATGCTGTGTATCAATCCACCCCTAAAAATAGCTCCCAACAACTGCACCATTTCTTTCCTTTTAAAGAAAAAATGAACAGTGCCTGACTTTTTTGAATGGATTACTGAATCTCTTTGTAGAATAGAAGTATATATTTGTGAGCAATTTTTCTTTTCTTCTGTTAGAGGAAATGTGCTCTAGGTGAAATGCAACAGAAGGGAAGGTGTGTTGAGTTATGATTTTGGTCTTTTCATGGAGTTTGTTACTGTCAAAAACAATAGAGCACAATGCTAGCCTTATCGTTTAAAGGAGAGGAAATGATGATCCTGTATTTCTCCAACTGTATTCAGCCCCTCCTACCACTTGTGAATTTCCTCTTAGGTTGCATTCCTGCTAAATAAAGTGTGTTTTTTGTTGTAAAAGTGCTGTTTTTGATTGTTTTTTTTTTAAAAAGAAGTTGAACATAGATCTTATATACCACGGACTTGGTCTGAAACCTGTTTTTTTTTTTCTCTTCGTTTGCACGTGTTTATTCTCCTGTTTATCTCTTTCTCTCCATCTGTTTGTCTATTTCTTCCCTTTCTCTCCTCTCTTTCTTGCTCTTTCTCTATCACTCTTTGGACGCTTGCCTCCTAGTCCCCTAAATCAGCGTTCATCAGTGCAGCCAAAAAAGCCATGCTCAAGTCCAATCCGGTCAAAGTGCGCTTTGCTGAGGAGGTCATTATAAACGGCCAGGTTCCAGTCAGTCCTACCACACAAACATACACGCTCACGCATACACACAAGCTTGTACGACCTATATAGGCAATGCCAGCTGGTTTCCACCTTAGACAGAGATTTCAGTGGATGTAAGACAGTCACATAAATGAGTTATGACATGGCACTTTTATGAATTCCTTCCATGTATTGAATCTACTGCACGTGCCCAGAATGAAAAGTAATCAGTAATCCTGTCCCTTCTTTGCAGAACCCGATGAAGGACAACTCTCTTCTGTTCATGCCAAATGTCCTAAAAGTCTACCTGGAGAACGGGCAAACAAAGTCTTTTCGCTTTGACAGTAGTACCTCTATCAAGGTATGTGTGTGCAACAACTTAAGGTTTACTTCATGAAATAAGCAGTTTCTGCTGCATCTGTAATTACAAAAGGGGGAAATTTAGTCCAAATTAGTGAGATTTAACACACACACGCAGACCATGAAATTCACTTTCATTTGTTTGAGCTCTTTATTTATTCAGTCAAGGTGACAAAGAGCATATTCTAATTTTTTGACTTGTTAATTCTTATTCAGCTGTGATCCTTTGAGGCTCCCAGAGCGTATTCAGAAAGCAAGATGGCATAATGACTTTCTTTTTCCTTAGCCTCACGGCAAAGGATCTCATCCTAACCTAGACAAAATATGTATTTTATCTTTCTGACTCACCACTCTCCAGTAGGATTCATGCCAAATGATCAAGTTGAGGTATACAGTAAATAGGGGACAGCATTTACTCTCTAAAGACAAGATTTTCAAGATCAAGATGAGGCTCTATACCTTGTTAAAGTGGATGATTCTTTGATGAATTCAGTCACAGCTGCTGCATTTTATTTTTTAGCCTGAGCTCACCTATTTGATTTCTGCACACTGCTAATGTTTGTACTGTTGCTCTTGAGGTACATCTCATGCAAACGTGTTACTACCAAAGCTCCAAAAACAAGCAGCAATCAGATGAGTGACAGGCCTGCTGGGAGCAAGAAACCTTATTTACTAAAACATGTTTTGACCTTTTAATATAAAGAATAAGTTATCCTCCACTCCACACAGCCTTGTTGCTTCTGTCGTTTATTTGGTGTTACAAACACAGGAAAAATAGCAATTTTGCATAAAATTCAGGCATAATGCCAACATATCTTTCCTCACATGGAACTCTGTAGTTCTGACCTAGTTCAACTCTTATATAAACTTATATTCTAATCCAGTGCAGAGTATGCTGTTACTGGAAAAGAAACTACAGTCATGTTACAACTACACCATTACTGCTTTCATAGGAATTAAGAGGGTAAGCTAATCAAATGCTGATCATTAACAACTGTGAGCACTTTTGTAAATTCACTCTAAGGTCAGACTGTGCAATGATTGCCTGTGCACAAGACTTCTGGAGCAATGTCCTTTGGACAGATGAGACCAAAGTGGATAGTGGCCATTATGCACAGCATCACGTTTGGTGAAAACCAAACCAAACACAGCACATCAGCACAAACAACTCATAGAAACTGCCAAGCACGGTGGTGGAGGGGTGATGATTTGGGCTTGTTTTGCAGCTACAGGACTGGGCATCTTGCAGTCATTGAGTCGACCATGATCTCCATGATCTCAGCCATCTGTCTGACAACTGAACCTTGGCCTAAATTGGGTCACGCAACAGGACAATGAGCCCAAGCACAGCAGCAAATCTACAATAGAATGGCTGAAAAAGAAAACAATCAAGGTGTTGCAATGAACCAGTCAAAGTCTAGACCTCAAACTGATTGAAATTCTGTGGCAGGACCTTAAGAGAGCTGTGCATAAACAAATGCCCGCATACCTCACTGAACTGAAGCAACATTGTAAAGAATAGTGCACCAAAATTCCTCCACAAAGATGTGAGAGACTGATAAAGTCACACAGGAAACAATTACTTCAAGTTATTGTTGCTAGAGGTGCTTTTAATAGCTACTGAATCACGAGGTGTACTTAGTTTTTACAGGACTGCATACTTGGATTCTACCAACAGATAAGGCTGTCACAACATCAGAGTTTAGACTTTACGATTGCAGTGGTCAAACAATTCATGATATTGATTTTATTGTGGTATATATAGAAAATCCAGTCAAACCGTCTTTTGTTTGTAGTTGTCTTTTTTTGGAAAATTGTATGGAGGTGGGTGGAGAGTCTGACCAAAAGCTTACAAAAAGAGGAATTACATGTTTATTTACCATTATTTTCATATGTGCAGTATTGAGACAATATTAATATTTAATTTTAAAATGTCACATTTGTTGTAAACACACAGTTATGGTGTAATCCCTACTGACAAGTATACAGAAAAGTCTTAAGTATATTTGTCCTTAAATTGCAAGTATAAGTAAAGTAATTGATTTTTTTTCTTTTTAGTGTTTTTAAAAATGTTGGGTTCTTTATTATGCTTGCTTTTGTCTTCTGCCACCTATATACCTTCATGGTATAACATGCACATGGATAACACACAAACATGGCCAAAGTTTCAAATAATGAGCTCAGTGTATCTTTCAAAAGTTCAGGTTTCAGACTTCTCTAAACACTCAGTTTCAGACAGTTTTTCTACTCTTGCTATGTATGATGTCATCAAAAGCAGATATTCCAATATGGCGATCTCAGGCACACAGTTTGTGGCTGTGAGCAGAAGCCTCACCCACCTGTGGTTCAGATCTTCTGATTGGCTGCCCCTCACAAATAGGCAGCAAATCAGAAGAAAGTTGTCTTAAAGGAAACGACGATAAAAAGACTTATTTCAGACATGGATGAACTGAGCGGCTACACCAAGGCCCAGTATAAGATCAATAAAGATTTTTTTAATCAATGAAGCATACAAAGCTACTCTAGTAGAACTGTAGAATTAAAATATTAAAGAGTACAATAGGTCCCTTTTAAATGTACATAATAAAATGAAATTGAACTCTTTTTTTATTTTAAGGGTAGCTTGAGGAAGGTTTTTGACAACAGTTTTTCTATTATTATTTCAGGAAGTTATTCTGACCCTGCAAGAGAAGCTGTCAATCAAATGCATCGAGCACTTTTCCCTCGTGTTGGAGCAGAGGACTGAAGGCTCTGAAAGCAAACTGCTTCTCCTGCATGAACAGGAGATGCTTACTCAGGTTGGAGATGTTGCCTGTTTTTTTTTTTACTTTCTTCGTCTCCTTTTCTGTCTCTTACACACAACAACTTGCACACACACATTCCTGCTCAGTATTCAAGCAGCATTTAGACCCCGGTGTCATTTATCAGCACTTGCACAGCAGGGGCGAAAGCTCACATTACACCTACACAACCACACACATACACACACACTCATACACAGTGCCCAGTACATTCTAATGAGGTTCATCACAGGAGGACAATTTTAATATTCATGCCACACAGTTCAGATGTGAAGAGCACTGCACGTGGCGCAAACAATGGCAGAAGATTCTTCTTTATGGTTCTGAAAACCATACTCTGTACTGTAATGCACCTGAGTGTCAATGCTGAAAGCTGGTAATCCTTGAAGTATAGAAAAAAAGGACTCTTGCCCTTTCTACACTTGGATATTGAATAATTTACAAAATATGATCAATATTTAAAAGATGATGCCGGTCTTGTGGTTTTGTCTTGAATAAGGGATGGAAGCAAATGCACAAATAACCACAGCAAGTGAGTGAGGTTTTTCTAGGTTACTGCTGCTGAATTGCACAACCATGTCTTTAGGTTGTAAAGTGGTCTGAATACAACTAATATGGCTATGAATATAAAAAATGCTGCTGCTGCTACTTTAGTACCATTACTAATGTTGCTAGAGCTAGTGCTACATATGTCCATTTACTTGGAGATTCACATTTTGTGCTAGTTTCTTTTGCACTGGTTTGACACCCATAATTAGTGGTTATATTGCAGATTTTACATACAAAACCTTGAATTAGTTTATAAAATATGATGAGGATGATGATGATCACCCTCATGGTAAGCCAGGTAAAAACCAGTTGTTTCCTCCGTAGGTTGTCACAAAATAAATCTGAGCTTTTGAGCTGACACACAATCATTACTTATTTCTTCAAATAATTACTAAACTTTTAATTTGTTTGAGCTCTGTGTTTTTAAAGGCACAAAACAAAGAAAGGAAAATTGAATTATCTAGTATTATATTACACTCCTGATACTCCTGATAGTGCTCCAGCTCAGTGTATTAGTAAAAATTAACCTGTGGTGCTTTTTCAAAGTCTTCATTCCGTATTTAGTGGTGACTCAAACAAAATTCCATAGCGGATACAAATTTTGGTGATCGTTAAGTTACGAACGGGTGACGTACGTTGAGTGTGACACATGAATGAAACGGACATGCAGAATGTAACATCGCATTCGCAGGGGATGATGAAGTAAATATAATATATAGGAAAATCTAAAGAATTTGAAAAAGGAACTCGGTTCTTATCACCAGTGATGACCCTCCACACAAAATTCAAGCAGGTTTAAAATAGAAGTTGATGTTTGCTCTCTCTAAAAGTTTGAGATCTGAAAATCGCAGAGTGCACAGTGGTCAGAACAGAACTTCCAGTAGTCAATCTAAACAATAGCAACTGTGCTGAAAGCTGTCTGGACATGCCTGAAAAGATGACCTTGAATGCAAGATTAAAGTGTCAAATGCTAATTGCCAAATCTACATCATGTAAGGCTTTTAGTTTTTATGGATCTGTTCTCAGAACTTTTTGACCACACCCTGTATAATTGAAGCTTGTGCCTTGAAAATGAACATTATCTAATAGCAAGTAAATTTTACTTTACCCATTTGTGGTTTTAGGTGAACCTTGTTTTGAGTATGCAATGTGCCCTGGTGGTTCAAGGGTTAAAAAGATTGGGCAAAACTTTTGCAACTAAGAGAAATATCCTGAATTTAGACATCAATTATGGGTAACACTCCCAAGACAAAGGACCTCCTATAATGCAACAGTTGTCATAGGAATCACCCATAGACTGTATATTCACTGAAAGGTTAAGCCAATGTGGAAATACTTTACACCTGCATTCTTTGTAATGGCCAGCAGGGGGCGATTTGGTAGCACAATGCTAGTGGCTGGAGCCCACAGCATGATCAAAGTGTTTTGACTGTGTGCAATGAAATTGTGACCAGATCTGCGTCCACTCCGAGTCAGTTGCGCACAAAATACAGCAATAAAACAGCAATAAGGTGGAGTCAGTCTGCTTTCAGATTGTAAATGATTGGGGTCAAATTGGCAATTACATGCCATCTGTTTGTGATAATATGGAAATTAATTAATAAATCAGCAAAAATCGCAAATTTGTTGTCGTCTACACACACAGAAATGAACATTGAACAGAAATTCACATTAACTACGTACATTCAGAGTCCATCCAGAACCTCATACATTTGAAAGAGAAATTTAGAAATTCCTCCACAAATCGTGAAGTAGTTGCTGCAGGACTGCAAGATGACATAGGCGCTCGGCAACCTTGTTTTTATATAGGAATATAACCAGAATACAAACAGTTGGCAACCAGTTGAGTTGAGTCCCTTATTGCGAACATGAATTACACTCATCGCCACAGATTGACTCAAACTGATTGCAACGTGTTGGCAATCTGTCTGAGAGTGATTGCAATCAGTCCAAGTCGCACTGCAATGATTTGGAGACCACCCAGAGGCTGAGGGAATCGCACACTCACCAATGCAATGCACCGGGAAACCACAAATTTTTCCTTGTCGCAAGGAGGTTGGCGTCCTGGTTTTACTCTACTGAGACTCTAAATTAAGAAGTCTGATTGTACTTCTGATTGTTTCTGATTGTTTCTTCATGAGTTTAACTTAACTTAGTCTTATTTAATAAAGGATGATGTTCATCTTGTAAATTCTGGTCCCATGTAGAAGAAAAAAGACAATAAAACAGAGTATGATGTAGTGTGGCTACCTTGTCACTGTCAAGTTGCTAACATATGAGCATGCACTGTCCTCAGTTACTTAGTGTGAACCACCCCTTATGCTGGCGACAGCCAAAAGTGCAGAACTGGGTGGGTCACAGTGGCTGCATCCATCATTCATTTACACCGCTCCCTTATTGAGAAATGCCCACGTTCTTCTTGTTTTTCTCCGTCTGTTTTAACTTTTAATGTACCACTGCAATTGTTAAATTACTTTTGATAGTAATATTGATACTATGACTCTCATTACTCATAGCTATCCCACTTGAACATTATCAGAACTACTTAGTTTCTGCTTAACTGACTTAAGTGTATTTACACATAGCTTGTTTAAGGATAGTATTTGTCTTTTTTGCATTTTTCCAGGTGACTCAGAGGCCCGGCTCTGACAAGATGAAGTGTTTCTTTAGAATCAGCTTTGTTCCCAGGGACCCGGTGGAGCTGCTGCGGAGAGACGCTGTTGCGTTTGAATACCTCTATGTTCAGGTGAGCAGTGGCAATAGCAGTAGCTCTAAAACTGACAAAGCACATGAGCTGGGACTTGTCGACTGTTAAATATAAATAAATCCAAACCCTCTCCTACCAGATGGTTTGGAAATGATTTTTGATGATTAACAGACTTACTTAGTTTCATACAGAATTAATCCTTTCAAGACAAAAATCCTCATTTGCAAATAAAGTCTTTATATCAACTGTTGTATGAACTACTTCCCTCTGAAATAATAAATTGCTTCCTGAGGATTCCTTTGATAATTAGTCAAGTGAAATAGCCTGAGAGAAGCCAAGTTAATCATCTTTTTTTCTGTCAGAGTTCACCATTTTCTGTTTCCGAGTCCTTCATCTGGGACTGGAAGCTACAGTACATCCCTTTGAAGGGATCTCTAGCCACAGAGGTTGTGAACAACTTATCACAGCTCAGTGGGGATGCACTGGTGCTCAAATGGCTCTTTGTAGAGATGAAATGTGCTTCACAAGCCCCAAAAACTTTAGGATTCTTATGTAACTTTGCTTTCTCCTTTGCTGCAGAGTTGTAACGATGTTGTCTTAGAACGGTTTGGCCCGGAGCTGAAGTACGATGCTGCGCTGCGATTGGCTGCATTGCAGATGTACATCCTCACCATGACAACCAGACAAAGTCAGAAGGTCTCCCTCAAATACATCCAGTAAGTTTGCGTGTAAATGCAGTTGTGGGTATGAGTATGTTTTTGACACTCTTAACATGTCTGTAAATGTTAAACTCTTGTACAGGCTGGAGCTCACCATTAATAATAAATAACAGACTTTTATCTAAAGGTTTTTTGATGGTTTTGCAAAAGCTTATCAGGCATAATAGAATTCATTGCCCTTGTTCCCCTCTTGGTTGAATGCATCTTTCATATATTCAAGTTTTCTGGTTAAACAAAGAAACCATATAGCTGAAAGAAATGTTAACTAGAATGGACTGCTCATACTGTCAGACTATTTTTTATGGCAACTTGAGAGAATGTTCTTGTACTTACAGGAAAGCACATCTGTTGATTAGCATCTTTTAGCGTGAGTGAATTTGTAGTTTGAATATAATACAGATACTATCTAACTTCTCTACATTCACCAGGTCACCAGCAATTTATGTAGGGTTAGGCAATTTTCACCTACATTGAAGAGACTTAATTTAAAAGGTAATATCGTCTAGTTTCTAAAGCTAGGTTTTTTCAGCATATCGCTAAAATGCTACTTAATCCTAATTTGCTGCTGACCTGGATTTCAGATGCTAACCCACCTCTAAGTCATCATCAGTGATGACCTCAACCATAATCATAACTTTGTGTGTAACCCTAAGCAATCAGAATATGTCTTTTTTGTTTTCATTAAATTATTCTACCAAGTTTCGGCAATCAGGGGACAAAGAAAGTATCATTCTATCTGACACACATCAAAAACTATTTACAGTTTTTCCAAAAAAGTCAGTTTTGCCTTTCTCCAAAATAATGGTTGGGGTAATTACCTAGATTATACTTACTTAGATCTCAGAGGATAAAAAATTATTTTCAGCACTTTCATTTTAACTAGCAAAAACCACCTGTGAGGCAGCTTTTTGCTGGTGAAAGGAGGCAATGCTCATACTCACAGAAGAGGAGTTATATCGAGTATCTACTGTGTTTTTTATTTTTATTTATTTTATTTTTTTGGCACAGCTTCATGGTGTAACCATTTCTCTACAGCCGTTATACGCACATAGACATATTTTAACATTGCAAACATCTTTTTAAATTGTAATTATCCTGTGTGCTTTGTCAACAATTAAAGGGGACATATTATAGTTTTCTTTATTTTTTTGTCATATATATATTACAATGGTGGATGCTCGTATTAAACATGGCCAAAGTTTCAAATAGTGACGTTATGTACAAATAATCCTTCTGAGCCAAATGCTTACCTTTCAGACAGTGTATGTGGAAATAATACGTGTTGACAAAGCACAGTTTGTGACATGTAGTTCAGTTTTGGCTGAAATCAGGTTGTGAGTGGTTTTTAACTGCCCTTACACTCTGTTTGATGTCAGTGAGTGTGGGTGTTCCTGATTTGGTCATCTTGAGGAAGCCCCACCGACCTGCTACTCAAATCTTCTGTTTACCAGAGGCAGCCAATTAGAAGAAAGCTGGCTTAGAGGCAGGGTGGCCTTACAGGGAGAGGAGCTAAAACAGACAGTGGCCCAATATGAGATAAATAAAGATTATTTTGAATTATGAATCATGCATGACCGGTCTCCTTTAAAAACAGCATAACTTTGGCAACCAGTCCAGATGTTTTTTTTTTTTCTTTTTATCAATTGAGGGTTACAAAAAATGCTGTTATTGTACTTCTATATGGCAATATAATATTGACACATCAGTTCCTGTGCCACCCCAGTATAAGTATAGGTCTCTGCCTGGCCGCCCCTAAATAGATTTTCCTCCACCACTAGGTGAAACAGTGTAAATATTAGGGTTTCAGCACAGGTAGTTCTCTCACATTTTTAAGGCCCTATTGAGGAGACACTTTGCACAGACGAAGCTCTCCTCCTGAAAGTCAATTCATTGTTTTGTTCTGTTACTGACAACTTGTCTGAGAGTCAACATCTCCCAATTTGTAGCTTTAGGCTGCAAGTTTTTAACCACTGTGGAAGGACTTTTTTCCGAGGGCTGCTTTATGCTGAAATCAATCTTCTCTCAATAGAAAGGAGTGGGGTTTGTCGCTGTTTCTGCCTCCCGCTGTGCTGTCCAGCATGAAGGAGAAAAACATCAAGAAGGCTCTGACACACATCCTCAAAACCAACCAGAACCTCGTGCCTCCAGGGAAAAAAGTAACCAGCTCTCTTTGTCTTTCCTTGCCCTTGTTAATAAACCTCTGACACACACACACACGCACACAAACACACTGCCTCTCCGTTTTCTGACGCAATATCCTAAAATAGCATCGCTGCCATACTCAGCCTTGTAAAGGTTCTCACCCTTGACAACCTAAGACCCTTTGTCAAGCTCGACCTTGAATGCTAATGTGAATAACAATGGATTGTCAAACTTTATGCATAATAAGATATTTAAATTTAAGCGCACACACATGTTCCAGTCAGGGGCAGCTAATCTAACTTGGGCTGAACTTTTTAGCTCTTTAAAAGCAGTTTTAATGATGCCAAGCAGCTGTTGGTCTTCTCATTCTCCAGCACCTATATTAACTTTGACAAGTACAAGTCAGCAGCTGACCCTTGCAAGAGTTTCAACTGTACCCATTGATTTACTATCAGCTGTCATGCAAATTAGGTTAGTGAATCAGAGTTAGATATATTGTACTCATGGTAAGCCATCGGTGCTTGTTTGTGGGCTCTTGCTGTAGACTTTAATATCCCGTAGAGTCTTAAAATGGGCCATAGGCTGACATTTCTGAGTCTTGCTACGTAAATTAACTCTGGACATGCTCTATTTGATGCATGTAGGAAGTAGATATTATTTCTTAAGTTCTTAAGTGCTGTGAAACAACAAGCTGAGCATGGCATTAGTTCAGGCAGACCACTAACTAAAGTTCAGCCACAATCCCAGCAGATCAGTTGAGTTTAATACCAACCCATATCAGGCGATGGCTTCTCTGATACCCTTCTTTACATAGAGTGGACAAATCTCATATAGTGTATGCCATTTAAGTTGCATTAGCCTGCCTATAGTTGCTGTAGGCAGGCTAATGCATCTGCAAGCTGCTATGCAACCCACCTCCACCCCAGCTCCTTATTTCTTTTTGTGTCTGAATTAATGTTATATATGTTGTCAGTGATATCAGCTCTGTTCTGTGCTGGGCTCCTTGCTGCTGCTTTCCACATATGTGTGTGAAATGGCAAGGAGGTCCCACAGTAGAGTCATATTTCAAAAACTATAAATTACTACAGATGGAAATAACAATCTTCTTTGGACTATAGTGGTCCTGACTGAAATGTTGAGGCTGCAAAAGTAAAGAATGGGGCTATTTATAGTCTATATTTTCTTGTTATCAAATCTCATGAAAAGCCCAACAACTACAATGAATTATGGCATATTGTAGCTCATTTCTGTGTGCAAACAAAGCTCAGTTTATTCAATTAAAAACACATGGATGAACCACAGCATTACACTGATGGACATTTTCTTTTATCGCAATGAACATATATGCCAAAGTGTACTCAGAGTTGATCCCACATGCACAGTCGAGTAGCCATAAATACTCACTAGAGCACCAAACTTGTATTCATTCTGTTTGAATATTATGCATGCAGAGGTTTCTCCTCCAGGATACACATATTTCATACCATTTTTATGACATTTTTATGTGCCTGAGTTCTTGATCAGTCATTTGTGTTATTTGCTATGAAATATGATGCATATTCAGAGTCAAATTCTTAGCTTTCTAAACTAATAAATGGAACCATTTGCATCTGACAGAGAAATCAAAGCAAAACCTGAACCTTTGGCCCCTACAGCGAGGGGATTCAGTGGTTGTCTTATGCTATGGGAGCATTCTGTTAGAATGTTTTAGGTCCACCTGTCCCCCTCCCCAAAAGCTGGATCCACTGAAGCCAGTCCTGTGGTAAAGGCTACTGTAAGATATTCACCTATACAGTAAATACAGCCAAGAGAATATGTCAACCATGATTTTTTTTCCACAGAAATTACCCCAATTTCCACTCCATAACACATCACAAGCTTAAGTATAAGTTCCCAAGCATGTTGAAATGTGGGCTGGGTCTTAAAAAGCAGCAAGCCAGGCAATGCATCTGTGCTTCTTTGATTTGTCACTCATCTTTACGTCATAATATAAAGTGCCACTCTAAAGCAGGATCGGGCAGTGAACCTGGACGTTGGCAACATCACTCATCAGCAGGCAAACTGATATTACTCTATGTCCAATTTAATCAACGTAATGCAGCTTTACTTAGTAGGTGATGAATGAAGATCAGTATAAACACACTGAGACTCCTGTCCATGTGCATATACACATATTCCAAGCAAGCCAGAGCAGCTCAATGCACTGGCTAATCATTTGTATTCACAGACATCTGGTTCAAACTAGCAAAGTCAGACATTCCATTAGCCTTTTCTTTGTGAGACTGACTGCGAGGTAAAATATTACTGGACTACACTTTGGAATTAAGAGTGAAGGGATAAAACCTCAGGTCACGAATGAATGAATGTGGAGTAAAATGAAAGCAGCGGTCATTTTTGGTATCTTGAGTTTAAATCCCACTGACTCTCAATTGCAGGAGAGGCACAACTGCACACAAGCAGGGAGTAGAGTGCTGCTGCTGCTGTGGAGCAGCTCTTTGGAACCTTATCAGATTTAAATGACATGATGGGATATAATGGAAAATCAGTGGTCCAGATCAAAATGGTTTTGAGAGTGCTTTACATCCTGACATTAGAAGACAAATGCGTCTGCTCGTGGTGAAAGTGATTTCCTTTTTTGGATGCTTCCTATTGTATTTTACTTCTCTCTGCACAGCTGACCGCTTTGCAGGCCAAGGTGCATTACCTGAGGTACCTCAGTGAACTAAGACTCTTTGGAGGGAGGGAGTTCAAATCAATACTGTTGGTAAGCCCATTAGATCCAGAAAGGATTTGGAAAAGTTTGAGAATAAATTTTAGTTTGTCTCTAACTTTTTGCTGATTTTGTTTTTTAAAATCGGCAGCAAGGCGAGAAACAGACTGAGGTGACGCTGTTAGTGGGCCCACGTTACGGCATCAGTCATGTCATCAATGCCCGCACAAACCTAGTGGCCCTATTGGCTGACTTCAGCCACGTGAACCGCATCGAGATCCTCACTGAGGATGAGACCAACGTCCGACTGGAGCTGCATGTTCTGGATGTCAGGGTAAGTACAGTTGTCTTTGAAAAGAAGTACCAACCCCCCCCCCCCAAAAAAAAATTGTGCCACATTAATTTTAGCATCTGTTGTTTTGCCTTTCTTTTCTTATTTGTCTCCCTTACATTTTTCCTCCCTTTTTGTTTTCACAGCCCATCACACTGATCATGGAGTCAAGTGATGCAATGAACCTGGCTTGTCTAACAGCAGGTTACTATCGCCTCCTAGTGGACTCAAGAAGATCTATTTTTAGCATGGCCCACTGCAATAGCACAGGAGGGGATGACCCTAGTAAGTTATTATTATAAAGTATTATCCATGTCTGTGTGTATGTGATATAGTATGGATTACAAAAAAATGAAAGCCTGGTCCCCCTGAGTCACCCATTTTGGACAAATTAGTGCATATCCATAATGGTTTCAGTTGAGTTGCAAATGGTGTATATAAAACAAACAAGATCTTCGTTATGGCAACATACGCCACATGAAACTATGAAAACAAGTTGAGAAGTTGATGATCCTCCTCCCTCTGACACATTTAAAAATTGATGTTTTACAGCGCTGCATAAAACCGCAGACATTTTGAAATAGAGCACTCAGATGTCAAGTGAAATAAGGCTTTAAAGTTTAATCATAATAAAATATAAAACACATAAAGTGATAAAATCCTGTGTTGCTTGCTGTCTGCAGGTCAGGATCGTGTCCTGGAGTGGCCATACAGCACATCTTTTGGGGACAATGAGGAGCCCGGTCAGGGAGAGATCTACAACAGAGATTTTGAGTATTCAGATAATGGGCAAAGGGAAAACAGCATTTCTCCTTACTTCCATGAACCCCAAAACCCAGATAGAGACCTTGGGACACGAAGGAGTCCCTTGCCCCCTCCTTTGCCTCCGGCTACCAGACACAAAACTCAAGATTCACCTCGGAGCGCCAAAGTGTCATTTATTTTTGAGGGGAACCCACCCCTAAATAAGCCTAAGAACTTAGGATATGAAAGACTGTTGGAGAGCCCAGAGGTGCCCGACCACAGACCACCCTACTTGCACAACAACATAGACTTTCAGCAAGAGGACAGAGTGCCATTTCAGTTCAGTGATCTAAAGCATGTCTATAGTAACATAATAAGCGAGGAAAGTAGTGAGGAGCTACGGGAACTGGTTTATCGTGACATGATAAATGCAGACGATGCAGAGGATGATGACGATGCTTCTTGTGAAGAAGATTCCACTGGGGGGACACCAGTGGGTGACGAGAGACAAGGTGGTATCCAAGGAGAGGGGTTACCCACAGCAGCTGGCAAAGCTACCTTTCTCGCGCTTTCTGGTTCTACAGATGACATTATTGACCTAACGTCGCTGCCTCCTCCCGAGGGTGACAATGGCGTTGACGACGATGAAGACGACACGTTGCTGCAGACGCTCAACCTTGCGATTGCAGCCCCGCCGCCAGGCTTTCGCGACAGTTTAGATGAGGACATAGCACCCGAGGGAAGGCCTCTAAGCACACATGACAATGATGATATTCCGGTATCGTTAATTGATGCCATTCCAACACATGGGCAGGGGGAAGGGAGCAGAGGAGGGGAGAGAGGACTGGAAAATGCGGTCATGAATACACTGCAAGCGCTGGAAGCTCTCTCGGTGTCTGAACAGAAGCCTCCCCCGCCACCACCCAGTGGTAACAATCCAGGTCTGTTGAATACTAATGCAGCAAAGTAATGTTTGACCCCTATTTCTGTCTTCATTTAGCAATGATTTTACATCACTTTTACTTAGACTAAGGCAGTGGTTAACAACTTTTCTTCATCTGACATTCTCCTTAAGCCCTGTCAAATAGACTCAATAACCCCTTCAACCAGCACTACTTGTCATGTTCAAATGTGTTCATTTGAACTCATTCTAAACTGAATCTGGACTGTTTTCAGCTCACCATTTAATCTCATCGATTACAAATTTAGTAGTTATGATGAACTGTCTCAATAGTTTATCCATAACTATTGGCTTACTCAACATTGAGTAGCAGCTAGTGGATTAATTTACCATTAATCTACTAGTTTTAGTTACAGCTTCATTTAACATTTAACATCAATTTAAGCTGTTGATTATGTTTCGTGATACTTTCAAAAGTGTAGCCATGATTTTCAGTTTCAATTGCTGGTCCATACTTTTAGCTAATTGAGCTTTTGCAGACAAGTGAACACTAACCACGTGACGTTAACTTGCCCACCATTTTGGACGTATGACAATCATGGTCATTGTAGGATCAAGTAAATAAGACCGCAGTCACAAAATTTAGAGATTGGTCCGACCATCTGATAACCACTGGTTGTGAGGGAAAAACGTGTGCTCTCGACCAGTTGCAAGTGGCTGCTACAGGTTGATGGCAGTCGCTGAGAAAATGATCTCTAAAGTCCCAGTCATGCAGGCCTACAGACCGATCAGTGACCCCTTGGCATCCACCTGTCACTAGGGAAAAATGTGTATTCCCCAACCAGTTGGCAAAAACCTTCTTGTGATTGCTCTGGTTGCTAGCAAATTGGTGCAGTCTTAGTTTGAATGGAAGTGATGGACTTGTCTACAAACACCAGCCAGCTTACTCTCCAAGCTGTAGTTAAACTGTGAAAAGTGCAACATAAACTGGAAATGGATACCATTTGCTTTCATAGTAAAAGTTGTAATTTATGAAACCTGTTTGCTGCATCGCTGAGGCACAGCTTTTACTTTGAAGGCAAGCCTTCTCTATTTCTGCTTTGTGTTGCACTTTTTTAAGTTGTACTACTGCTCAGCTAGTAGTTAGCAAGTATTTGCAAACAAACATGGAAAAACTATAGGCGACCACGGCAATGTGCTAGCAACCAAAGTAATTACTAGGATGTTTTTGGTGCAGCACCTTCTTTGCAACTGATTTCACCCAGTAAGAGCCAACAATCTCCAGGAACCACTGCCAACCATTTGGGGAATACGCATTTTTCCCTCGCAACCAGTGGTTGTATCACATCCAATATGGCAGACAACTCTCGAGCAATGTGCCCATGATCTCACATGAGAAACCAAAATACTTTCCAACGATTATTTTTTTATCTAGGTATGTCTGTGTAGGTTCTCAGTCATTCAGGTCATGGTAGTCTTGGGAGCTTGAAAAAAGAAGGCAACTGGACATTTCACCTCTTATCCAAGAGGCTTCTTCAGTTCTAAAAAATGGTGGTGACTCAACCGCCACTCACACCTTGCCGCAGGTGACCTCAATAGGTCACATGATGGGTTGGGTCAAGGTCTCACAGTGGTAATGACCCACACCTTTTTTACACCTTGACTCATTGGATGACTCGCATGATCAATAGTGGGTCAATGACCATCTTCAAAGGAGAGAACCCCCACTAGGGTTAAATACCTGGGACTCTCCACTATTTTTTAGAACTGAAAAAGCCTCTAGGATGAGAGGTGAAATGTTTTTACAAACCTAAAAAAGTCCAGTTGCCTCTTTTTCAAACTCTCAAGCCTTTTAGCTAGGTATTTCAACAGTTAGCCATATATTTGCTTAAAATTTCAAACACATTATTCCTATTTTCAGCAATCTATATCAAGTGTCTAGTATATTTAGCTTGCATTTTAATTTTTTAACCATAATTTTGGCTGACATTTACAACTACATCAAACTACTTCGACCATTTTTCCTCACTTTTTGACCACTACCTATCTATTTACATCATATATTATTTTAAACTTTCTAAAATGTTTTACTGTTTATATGCTTTTTTCTGTCAGACTTAGATTTACCGCAATTAATTGCTAACTTTTAATGTTATCTACCCGTCATTAGGGGTCTCTGTCCAGGTACTATAGGTGAGAGTTTAGCTTTTAGCCATACATGTGTTGTGCACTGTTCCTGCTAACTAAACATAAAAATGTGTTTATTTTGGCTCTCTGTTTCCACTGTGTAAGAAGTTTTGTTAACTGTTAATTCTTCTGCTCAAACTTGTTTTGGTTTAGATTCACAAATTAATTTGTATTTTCTGGTTAGTTTTTTTTTTCTTTGATTAGTTAAACTAATCTGTCCAGTACACCTGGTTGGGACTCACTAGCCTACAAGCTATGCAAAAAAAAATTTAAAAAGTGTTTGATTTCATTTAGACAAAAAATGTCAGATAAAAGTTCAAAGTTCATTATAGTCAGAACTTTCTTTAACACTGTACACTTTCAGCAGCAGTTAAACTGAGGTTAAATGGCCTGCATTTAACTTTGTATCTCTTATCTTCTAGGTGTTTACATATCTCGTGGCTTTAGCCCAGAGTCATCCTCAGACTCTGGTAATGAGACCAACTCCTCAGAGATGACTGAGATCTCTGAACTAGCTGCTACTCACAGACTGAGCGAGAGCCACATGCGTCTTCTGGTGGCCACAAGGGAAGGATACCAACCTTTACTTGAAGAAAAAACTGAATTCCCTGTCTCACCCAGTACAGGAGGAACGATACAGAAGAAACCTCGCAGTCCAACACGACACCTTCAGCCCCCAGCAGTTCCTCCAAGACGGAGCCCCCAATTAGGCACTACATCATCAGGGCCAGGCAGCTTGGAGGTGAGGCCACAGACTAATCTCTCAGTCACTCTTCAGCGCCCAAGTTCCACCACACCAGGAGGCAAACACCATAAAAAATCAGCAGACTCCAGCGGAAAGTATAATACCTTCAGCACAAGGGAAGGATATCGAGGGGAGAGCATGGGGAGCCGCAGCCATCTTGACTTGGACCAGCGCACCTCATTTTGTGAGAGAGAGGATAGTCAAAGAAGACAGAATTCTTTTTTAGCAGAAAACTCTGTAGCCGAGAGCCATGGAGTCAACAGCCTCCCTCGTGACCATCATAGAAATCCCCGTCCTTCCTCTGCTATCTCTGATCGCTTCTCAGATGTTGTCAACTTGGGCGGCTGTGATGCAGATAATGGAGCTGCAGCTGTTGAGCAAGATGAACATCTAGTTGTAGCATCATTGCTGTCCCCAACCAAAAAATCTAGATCAGCGGGATCAGACCAGGGATCAGACATACAGAGTGACCATCAGCCCATTTCGAGACAACAGAGTGTAGCCCGGTTGTGTGAATACCATCTAGCAAAAAGGATTTCAAATCTGCAAGGAGAAGCCCACAGTTCACTGCAGGGCTCTCTGTGCTCATCACTGGATGCTGGTGGCAGCACGAACAGTAGTGTTTGTGCTACCCCAACTGATTCACCCCTTGGCCCCGGTGCAGTTGAATCAAAACACCACCATTTGCAAAGGCACCCGCTTTCTAGTTCATCCTCCTCATTACTCAGGGTGTTAAACTATGAAGATAACAAACCTGGAACCCCTTTTGGAAACCCTGGCCAGAGTACTCAGGGAAAAGACCTCCACCCTCATGCAGATCCAGCTCTCCTTCGGAAAATGCTGCCCAATATTCATCAACCTTCCACTGGGTCAGAACCGGGCCGACCCTCCTCGGCCACACCATCTAAGCATAAAGACACCACAGGAAATAAGCGATTCCAGAATGATCAGCATGCTAAACAACAGCCCTGTTTGAAAGGGCTGAACCAGAAGGAAGGCAGCGAGGCCTACAGACAACTGATTAACTATCTAACAGTCAGCCAGATGCATCAGGGAGGGAAACTGCACAGCGCAGGCATGGGAGGAGGAGTAAAAAAGGACACCAGGCGCTTTATTACTAGCAACCCCCAGCTTGTTGAAATGGTTAAAAATAGGGGGAACACCATTGCTCGCTGTCCATGTATGCCTTCTTCCATATCATCCCCATTCCTCAGCCCAAATTTAGTTAACCCTAATGCAGCCGCCATGCAGGGGGCAAATAAAAATGCACGGTCATACTATTCTGCAACACTTCCCGCCAAACTCAAGAGAAGTCCTGATATGCATGCTCAGAGAAGGAATGAGACTTTAGATTTCAGGAAAGCTACTTCTGAGAGGAGGAGCTCCTTTTCTGGCCTAGAAAGTGAGCTAGAGAGGAGTGGTATGGACCCAGAGCACTTTCTGTCCCTCTATAAGAGAGAGGGCTGTAATAGCCGCGATGGGGGACTCGTTACAGGCGGAAACCGTGAGGGGGGAGGTACCACTAATCGTCACCCACCTCGATCAAGAAGCCAACCTAGCGGCACCACAGAGGACTGGTTCAAATCAGACTTGAAGTCAAAACATGCAGTTCGTCAATCCCGCCCTAATGATCCCCTTTGTTTCTCTGCTGCTCCCAGTGGTCAAAGAGCAGACCTCAACACCATCTCACTAGGAAGGGGAGACCACCCTTCGGCGTTTGTCAGGCAGGCATCAACTGGCCCGAGAGCTTGCATTACATCTCCAACACCCAATCCTCAATCTCCACCTCCTCCACCACCTCCCCCGCCACCTCCTCCTCCTTTTTCTCTGCCTGTTCAAGTCAACACTAGCTCCAGCAACTCAGGATGCGCACAGGACTCCATCCATTCCATCCAGTCCCGGCAGAGTCAGAACCACATTCAGGCTGTTACCCCGACTCTGCCACACACAGATCCCTTTAGCAGTAGCCTACAACGGGGCCGGGAGCTTAAACGCAGCTCCAGCAATGTGACTGCAAGTTCTGGTAGTGTCGAAGCTCTGTTTGAGAAGCCCACGCGAAGCCGGAGCCAGCAGCCCCTGTCACTGTCTGTGCCCCCGCAAGGTGACACCAAAGTCCAGCGGAGACCGACTAGGAAGCGGCTCTCCAAGAGCTACTCCCAAGGCTCTGTATCTTCCCACACTACGTGCTGGTCTACAGGCAGTAGGGTAGACAGTAGAAGGGCATCCGTGGCTTTTCCATTACAGAAAGATGCAAAACACATGAAGGGCTCTCAAAAGTTGGACACAAGTCCCTGGAGATGTAACGGGCCCTTTAGCTACTGTTTCTTTAAACGCAAGAGTGAGGGTGAAGAGGATGAGATCGAATGGGAGAGACCCAGACGAAGCCGCAGTGGGCCCGATTTCGATGATGATGGTGCTGCTGCATCAGCCATATTCCCCTGCGGCTCCGCACTGGATGCTGCTGGTGAGCAGTTGTATGGTGAGGTCCTTAATAACATGAGCTTTAGTGACCGACTGGCACGAATCAACGCCCTCAAGGACCGCATGTACGGTTTCCCTTCTGGCTTCACTGATGCACGCCGTGATGCCAGTGAGCTCATTGCGTTGGTGAGATCCAGCATAGGTCGCTGTGAGCGTGTTATCCAGATGCCTAACCAGGATGTATCACAGTACAAACAGCTCCTCTCCGTTGAGTCGAAAGAATTAGGCCGGGCGTGCCGGAGGATGGCACAGGCCCATAGTAGTCCCGAGGAAATGCTGCTAGCTGTGACTTGTAGCTTTCAGGTGCTATGCTGTCTCTGCGAAGCTTGTATGTGTCTGGTTAGGGGACTCGGAGCCTCAGCCTCACACCAACAGAGAGAGGTTGTGGCAAAGGTTGACGAAGTTGTTATGAACTATATTTGTTTGCTCAAAGCAGCTGAGGCTGCCACTGTTGGAGCACCAGGGGAGCACAGCATGAAAGCCCTGGTCCGCCACTCCAGTACCATGTCAGCCATTGCTAACGCACTCACCCGCTCCCTTAAAACGCTGCTTAGCAAGTAGAGGCTATTGCTTATGATTTATAGTGTGGCCTATGCTGTCAGTAGGAGTATGTCTTTAAGCGTCTTGTTGTCTTTGAGTCAGCTGGAAGAGTCATATATTTTTCATAAAGGTTTAGAGCTGTCTCCATATCAGAGTTTAAAAAGTGAAAGGCAGAAGTTAGACTAAACATTAAAGTTACATAACCCTCAGAATGAATAGATGAATAAGATGCTTAAAGAGAGTCCTCTGACTGCACTTGCTTTTTTTTTCTGATGACAATATTGTAATGCATATTTACAAAGCCATACTGTCACAGACCTTTGTAATATGATATGTACCTAATAGAAACTATACCCTTTTACGTGTGCATTATGTAACTTATTTAAAAATGTATATAATGTACATAAATACTATATATAATTTACCGTAGCAGTCTCAAGAAGCCATCGAGTATTCAGTTTAATTTGCTTTAATATTGTGCAGGGCTGGGGTGACCTCACTTTCAGTTCAATCAGTTCATGAGGTGCAGTTTTACTATAACTGTATTTATAAAAATGTACCTGTAGAAATGTAAGTAAAAATGTTTCACTGTCAGTCCAGTGAGGAAGCAGTGTAGTTATATTTACATTCTCACTATTAGGTTGAAATTCTAACATGACTGTGTAACAGTGAGCTGATTTTTACCCAGTCACATTACAATGCTATTTTTTTCTTTTTCTTTTTTAATTTTATTTTGCAAGATGAGTCAAAAATTCTGTAAAAGTATTAAATACACAGGTTACACTAAAAATCGCACTCCATTTTCACCTGCTTTGTATTCTACCACTTAGATTATTTTCTTATAAAAAAAAAATAGGGAGTATATGAAATCATTTTCCCCAACACCAAATATATAAATAATACATATATAAAATACTATTAAATATTAATAACTTAGCAAAGTTTAAAGACATATTTCAGATTGATCACACTGTGTGGATTATATCCAGTTATTTTTAAGTTTGTGTGTTTTATTATCATCGCTTTTGGAATGAGTTTCGTGCTTGAATGATTTACTATACCACGCTGTGTATCAAGATGCGGTTGTGTCTCTTGACAAAGAAGAAATCACTGCTTTTTTTCAGCAACCCACCAACCTATTAAAAGACATTTTGCAGATAAACTTCTGTCTTATTCCTTGTGTCTTTTGGTTTGAATGTTTTTCTACAACATGCAATCAGCTCTGATTTGTTCTGTGAAGTTTGCCATCTTAGAATCAACAGCCAGTCATTTTAATGTCCGCTTCATAAAAGGTACTGTCTGTCAGTTTACAGTTGATATATTAGCATTTCATATTAAAACACCCACTTTTCAAACTTACCGCAAGATTCACATCTATTTAAACTAATGTTTACCATGAAACTACCCATTTTCCTGATCTTTCTGTCTTATAGTGGATGAAGTTGCAAGTTGTCTTTTCAGAGTAATATTTCAGTCTTTATAACAGTTGAAGAGCTGCGGATTTGGAGTTAAAGCTTCATGTCCTATATAAAAGGTATTTTGACATACATGCATGAATGATATCATTTTTGGGGGTCAGTGGTGGTTTCCAATTGAGAGGGAGAGGAGGATGGATGGAGGACAGTTAGTGAATCCTGAAGTGCAGAGGATTAGTAAGGAGGAAGTGAGGACAGAGTGGAAAGGCAGTTGGTCCAAAGGCAGATGACATACCTCTAGAGGTATGGAGATGTCTAGGAGAGAGAGCAGTGGACTTTTTGACCAGAGTGTTTAACACAATCTTGGAGAGTGAGAGAATGCCTGAGGATTGGAGAAAAATTACTGGTACTGATTTTCAAGAACAAGGGTGATGTGCAGAGCTGTAGTAACTACAGAGGGATAAAGTTGATGAGCCATGAAGCTATGGACAAATAGACAGGAGGCCAAGCTGGAGGTGGCAGAGTTGAAGATGTTACGATTTTCACTGGGAGTGAGCAGGATAGACAGGATTATAAATGAGTACATCAGAGGGACAGCTCAGGTTTAGCGGTTTAGAGACAAAGTTAGAGAGGCAAGGTTGAAATGGTTTGGACATGTGTAGAGGAGGGGCAGTGGATATATTGGACAAAGGATGTTGAATATGGAGCTGTCAATCAGGAGGAAAAGAGGAAGACCACAGAGGAGTTTCATGGATGTAGTGAAGCAGGACATGCAGAGGGTTGGTGTGACAGAAGAGGATGTGAGGGATAGGGAGAGATGAGGGCAGATGATCTGCTGTAG
>VUQS01075342.1:739-11405 GCA_015108495.1 Heterochromis multidens
AAATGTCCAACTGGGATAACCACATTTACTCAGGGCCTTTTTGATGTGATGTTCTTCTGCTTCCTTGGCTGCTGTGGCTGTGGGGATGGTGTTCGCTCTGTGTTGTAGCGTCCTGATGACACCATCCATACATCCATCTTACAATGCTGTGATTGCAGCCATTCCCCAATCTCTGTGAATGGTACTCATGGCCATTGATCAATGGTCATGACAATTTGCATACTAATGATCATGAAACTGACCTCATGGCCCATTGTTAGTCAGTGGTACTAATTCCGGTCATCATGCAGTACTGTTTATAAGGTTGGGGAAACCTGCAGTCAGCTGAGACTGAAGAAGTCACTTAGATGGAGTGACGACACGTTGAACAGATGAACAGATTCAGCTTTTTGGGATTCTTTTACCTGGATTATTGAGCATGCATCAAGAAATAATAAATAAATAACTATTTTGTTATTTATTCACTCTAAAGAAAAACCAAGGTATGAATCAAATCCATGTCCCAAGTACTGAGGTATAAACAGAAATCCTGGCCCAAATATCAAGGGATTACCCAAACCATGGCCCTAATATCAACATTTGAACCCAAATCATGGCCTAAATAATGAAGTTGGAACCCAAACCACATCCCAGATATTCAGGTAAGAGTTTTATAGAACTGTTACATCCCTGCTGATTATAGATTTCTCTTTACTCTCCTTAAATATTCTAATAATGAATAACTTTCAAAGTCTACATAGTTCTGAGTTCCTGTTTAAACAGAAATCACACGTCAAAACAGGTAACACAGCTAATCAACATGACGAAAATCCTGTTATGTAATTGAATGGTCAAAGGAAGCAAAGGCATTGTTAGTTTGTTCGGGAAAATGCTTGGCCCTTCCTCCTTATATATTATAAAAAAGACTTGTTATCGTATTACTACTCCACTAGGATATTTTAGATATCAATCTCTGAGATGTTGACACTAGAATTACAGCTTACCAGCTCAGAAAGAGACTTCATTTTTGACTTATTGGCATATTTATAGATTACAGAATAGTTTCTATGAAAATGGTGACCGTGACGGCTTCTTCACCTTCTGTTGGGTGTGATGGCATCCTAATGACTTCCTTTAATGGTCCACTATCCATTAGAAAAATAATTTATAAAAACCTCATGGAAACCCATTCCCTGTTTATTTTCTTCACAGCAGTAGATTTGCAATAACAATTTATTTAATTTGTGGCCATGTTGGTTTTTACCAACTGATCAATACAGTGGAAGTCCAACTCTTTTGGTCTACACCACTCTTAAAGAATACAGCTGATATTTGTGCTATTAATCCTTCATTGTGTCATAAGCTTGCTTCATTTTGACTTCTCTGTGTGCTGGAGCAGACTACTGACACTGAATTTCACATTAAAAACAGATGCTTCAACACATCATATTAAATTGTCCTAGATGTCTTATGCTGATATTATTGCACATTTCCCATCATGACATGCCTGGTGTCTTTTATAAAACCTTAGCATCTTGTCTAGAATTTTTAATAAAGCTTTTTAAGTTAAAACAATGCTCAGTATGCATTTGTAATGATGCATATGCTGTCTGGTGTGACAGGAAGGAAGAAGATATCGGAAGAGTGGATGCCATGCATGACAAATTTTTGGTGACCGGATGAGAAATAGGACTTTAATGTGTATGCCAGAGATGAACTCTAAAGGTACAGCAGCATGTTAATGCCAGGTGGAGAGGGTGCTGCAGCCTGTGGACATTTTATTCTAAAACAGAGTGTAAAGGACAGATTGTGAGTTTTGACAACCCCAAAAAATAAATAAATAAATAAAAAAATCTCACCCCCCGAAGTGAATTTGTAGGCTGCAGATCAAAATCCTTCCCCCCTCAGCTCTCTGCAGATTTATTACAGCCTGTTTGCACCATGTGTCAGCACAAATAAAATCTTACTTATTATTTCTTTTCTTACTATTTTATCCGCTCTTTTTTCCCTCTGAAGGTCAGAGGCATCACATCCTAAATTGCTGTGACTGTGGCGCGCTGAGGCTGATCCTCTCAAAGTAGGAGGGCATTTCAAAGTGCCATGTTAGGAGCTTGGCTCAGAGCTTATCCTGCAGCAACCGATGTGAAAAATGTGGACTGAATCTTTGAAAGATGTGCTCCTGCCTCTGCCCCTAGGTGAGGCGGCCCATGCAGGTGGTTGGTAGTGCGAGTGAACTCGCAGCAGATAACACAAGTTCTCTTCTGATTGGATCAGAGGAGCCTTTCTAACAATGCTGTAGCAGCTGGGAGCCTGAGCAAAGGGCCAAAGCGAGGCTCAGGCCACTCAAGACAGAGAGTCATTAGTCTTACCCTGAGTTAAGACCGGGGCCCAGGGGAAACACTTCGCTTCGTACGAAGCACAATGTCAGAAAGAGGCTTTGTCTGATTGATTACACTACAGCAGTTTTTATAGGATAACATAAATTACTGAAATTAAAAGGGCCATTCTATAACTTACATTCATTTAATGGGGACAAAATTGGCTGTGTAGTGGGTCTCCTGACCGCATACATTAGCAAGGATGTTGGATTCATAGGTTCATAAGCCAACGACTGCTGCAAAATTAGCTTTTTTTCATATGAGCATTAGTTTTCATCCTGCTTTGCTTGTACATTTGATGCATTACTCTGTTATTTTCCCTCTTTTTTGAAAAGAAAATCAAATCTAGAACAGGTGAACTATCATTAGGTCATGCAGTTTTCCCAGAATTCCTAGCTGTGCTGCAATAAAACTTTATTTGAAGGAGAGTTGCTAACACATGTGTCAAAACCCCACAAATTCTAATTTGGCTATCTCCATTATGCTCCCCCCAGATGGCCCGTAGATTAAACTGCTACTGCCCTGAAAAGCTTATGACAACAGATACGGTACATTAACATATGTAGCACCACACACTTACATTTAGAAGTCTATTTGTCCTTTGCAGAGGACGTTGTATCCAGGGTAATAATTGTCAAACCCAAATAGAGTGAATCAGGACTTTGCAAGGAGCCATTTGGACAATAAAGAAAATTTGTTCAGTGCCCTCAACGGCATTTCAGTAAATAATACAAGCAGCTCTGAAATTGCATTGTTATTAAATACAAGCTCCAGGCAATTCCTCGATTACTCTTTTTTCCTTGTGTATCACTTGACATAACATGGTGATATTTACTGTGCAGGAACATCTGCATGTAATTTTATCGTCATTTGAACTTTTGTCTTCTTGTTATTATCCATTAATCTAGCCATTATATGTTATTTGTGTTGTGACTGGTTTTTACAACTTAACGTGAGTCATATTAAATGGGCTTGTCTTTTAAGATTCTAATATTGTATTTGTGATATTGTATTTGTAATATTTCTTTTTACTTTTATGTACTCAGACATCTCTGGTAACAGTGTTGCCAACTTAGCGACCGTGTCATTGAGTAACTTTCAAACCCCTTTAGAAACTTAAAATTAAATAAAGGACCAATCTAGCACTTCTTCAGATTAGGCCTAATCACGACTAATTGAAAACAAAACGTCCTGCTTGTGGTTTGTTACCTAGATGGAGGCTGTATACTGAGGGAGACGTTCTGTCACTTCTAACTTTTTTTCTGGGGGATTTCTACATGTAAAGATGCCAAAATCAGAGCACAACTGTTAACTAATGTGTATGGTGATGTATGGTTACAAGTGCCTAAAAGTCTTACTAGTCTAGGGGTACGTGAAGCACCAATAAAAGTGAATTTTATCAGTGATTCTAGAGATGGCTAAAGCATTTATTCTAACAAGAACAAAACAAACTCAGAAGCAAAACTTGTATGCTAATCAAAAAAGATAAGTCAAATAATCAAACACACTCCTTTCCACCAAGTAAACAGCCACACAAACGCTGCTGGCATCTCTCACTCAGCTATCACTGAGTGGTCCCTGATGACTGAGTAGAGTTAGTTGTGTGCAAACCACCAGCTTCACAGGAAAAAGAGACATGAAAGAGAGCGAGCAGCAGAGAGAGAGAAACACCATATATGCCCAAAAAACAACCCACAGTAAGCTTAATAAGCCTATGAACAGTCAGACTAATGCTCATTGGAATGCATTTGAACCTATGCTGAGGCTTGGGAGACCACTTGCATGCAGTCTGCCAAAAAGCCATCAGCATGTAGCCCAATGGGGGTGATGCTATGTGTAGCTCAAACACTGATTGGTTAAAAATATGAACAGAAACACAGCTGAATTCACCCTAAAAAGGAAGAAGTCCAAAAATAAGCCCATGAGAAACAAAGGTGAGCACAGTTTCTTCTCTTTGACAGAGGCTAAACCAAAGGACCAACAAGGGTACAATCATGAACCACAGTAGCTAATATTACTAGTTGTTCCACTTATTTTTGACATTGTTCACTGCTGACAGTACATGCCAACATGTATATGTGTGTCCCCAGCATGATCACCTTTAAGTTTCTTGGTAGCACCTACAAACTTCAAGGCGCAATCGTGCTGGGTATTTAAGTTTAGCATAAGTTCTTATAATAAGCATTTTAGCAGTGGAAAAGAGCAGCTTGGAAATGGCTTGGAAGTGACTGCTGGTTAATGAGTAGTTTTAATAGGCTGAATTTCAGTCTATTTCATACTTGTTTGATTTTAAATAGTGTGTTTGGGAACAGGAGAGAAGTAATCAGTTGTCAAGAGCTGACACTGACTGACACAAGGCATAATGGAAACACAACACAATGTCATGAATATACTAATTAGTGGATCACATTGTCTTTACACTTTGTGATTTTTCATGCAGGCTTCAGTCATTTTCCACAGACAATAGTTGGCAAAAAAGCAAAAAACATAGACACAAACAGGAAAGAACATAACAGGTCGTTTTTTATTAAATCCAAAGTAAAATCTAGACTAGACTTTCCTTAGCTTCTTTTAGCTCATAGTTTTGGTTTTTCCAGCCATAGTTAGTCAACACAGTGACGCTTTAGTAGCTGAGCCTAATATGCCTCTCAGGAGGTGACTGTTTTTATACAGCACAGTCTATAGTTTAGAGAGTGAATGCTGGCCATCAGATGGTACGAAACTGTTGCTGTTGGCGACTGTTGGCTAACATATGAACACTACTTGGGCTGTCTAAGTGGAACCCAACTGTCCATGGAAACAACATCAACATCCGTCCGTCTACAGGTCAGCTTTTGTCGTTATACCCTGACCAGTTTTCAGCCATGTTTGCTGGGAGTTGATGCAGCAGTAGATAGTTGTTTCTAGCCTGGGTGCAGTTTGCCCTTTACTATCTTGTTCTTATCCATTCATACAATAAAAATAATAATGCTCATAATTCAGTGCAACTGCGCATCCACCCATCATGCAGATAAGTGAAGAGCTTAATACAGTAATGTGTTGTATAAAAATACACAAAAAAGTAATGTGATTACAGTTACACCTTATATTGCTTATGTTTTATCAAGCACTTTTGCTACTTGTTACACCAAAATCTTTCAATGGGCTTTAACTCTTCAAAAATCCAACTTAATAAATACATATCTGAATCACCACCTAAGTAACAGCCATCTTTTTGTTGAATGAGAAGGTGTCTTTATGTTTCTGGGTTTTTTTTGTTTTTTTTTCTCAAAGCAGTACAAAACAAGGCATGGACACATGGCTGCAGATGAATGGAGAAGTGAGGTCAAGCATGAGAGCCACCTGGCTTCCAAAGAAGCCGATGCTTCACTCCTCTGACCTGGCTGGGATGCATCCAGTGAGATGCAGAGCTATCTGAGATGTTCTAATATAGGCCCATCTGCCTGCCTCTCCTGGGTACCCTGCTACCTTTGCCCCGCCATGTGTTCCCCCGTAGCCTACATTTCCAAAACGGTGCCAGCTGAGCCCACATTCAGCATCTGTCTGTGCTAGATACGTCAGTCTGCACTGGCCCCTCTCACAGCCCCACCACAAACACTGAGAGGAAATTCATGCACTCCAGGCTTCCCACACCTCTGCACTAAATTATCACCTCCCCAGAAAGACAGCAGTATACTGCCTGAGAGTTTGGATTACGTATCATCAAGTGCTGGGCCCAGACAGTTGACATTTCTGTGTAATCATCATTACTCTCACAACTGCTTCTCAAGTAGGGTCACAAGGTAGCTAGCGCTGAAGTATCATACAATAAATGCTATGTAAATGCTTGAATGTTCAAAATGCTCCTTGTCTGAAGAAGTGTATATTTAGATGCCTGTTTAGTCAAGCTCTAAAGATGTGGAGAAATTGTGGTGATAAAAGCAGCTGGACGGAAACAATGAAAAGATCGGTGTGGAGCATTTTTATTTCTATGTTTTGAGATATTTTTAAGAAAATAAAGAATATGTAATGTCATTTGGTTTACTTCAGTTTAGGAGAAATTAATGTTAATGGCCAGGCTCTGGGTGTTGTCATAAAATCTTTTGCAATAAGATGAATTCAAATTGCTTCCAACAATTTCATTGAAATTGAAACTGAAACTGAATAATATTAGTTCACTTTACTTTTCCCACTTTTATGAAAAAATCATAGGCCCAAATACTGTGCTTTTTAAAAAAAAAACTTTACATGAACAGTCTTTTATTACATGCTGTTATAAAAGTGATAAACTGTAAAATGGGTTTACAATAGGTGCACCACAGAAACCATACTAGCAACTCTGTAGTCTACTGGCAGGAAATATAGAGGTGCAATTTAATTTAGAACATGATATCACTGTGGTGACTTACTGTAAAGTAGATAATAGTAGGAGTACTATAATATTAACAGTACCTTAATGGCAACCCTGCTGCCAGCATTTTACTGTTATTGTGCATGCATGTCAGTCTTACAATGCCAGTTATATGAATAAAATCCCCATAATTATCAGTGGTGGGAGGTTTCTGAGAAATTCATATTAAAACAAAGGGAAAAATAAAGGGAAAACTGTGATACAGATAAAATACTGTGGGGGAAAAAAACCCTGCCATGACACCTATAATTTTTAAAAACATGAATGTAGCTTTTTTTCCCCACACTTTTTCCCCTTTAGAAAACTGGTGTTATTCTAGCTTTCCAATACTATAGCTTCATCCCCTGCTAAAAGCCTTACTGTGCAATTGTATCCTACTGTCATCTGGTAGTGTCTAACATTAGTCATTTAAAAAATATATAAATTTTTCCAGATTACTTACATTAACTATAAGTTAGAGCTAACATTGGACTAAGCTATTACTGGTTAGCATATACTTGAGGATGACTTCACAGATGTTTAAATTAAACTTTTGTTCACCCATTATTATAAAATAGATGAATATGTTGCCTGATATCTCCTTATTTATTAAGACTGCCATATATAGTGTACTACCTTGTTTTGTCAAAGGCACCCTTCTACAGAAGTCAGAGTAAAGCCTTCTCAGAGGTAACAATTTTGAAAGAAACAGAAAGCATTCTGTTTGTAGTTAGGAACTGTAATCAGTATCTTTAATTATATTCATGCAAATGGAGTACGTATTTATGGGGATTTTTTTTCTCTTTATGTACACAATGTACTGCTTTTTGTTTTTTGTTCTCAAAATGAAACTAGAGGTGCTAACATTGAAATTACACCTGATCTGAGAAATGTAACCCTAATTTAGTTCTACAAATGTTTCACAACCCTACTGTATATGCATATTCAACATACCTAAAAGGATGAATCAGAAAAAAAAAAGAAAGAAAAGTTTTGCTTCATTTTTACTCACTTTTTTTTTCAAAAGTTGCTGCTCTCAGGGAAAAAAATGCATTGATGAATGAAGTTCTCATACAAAGTGAGTTGCTGACAGCTTTGGAGACCTAAGGGAGCAATTCATTTGCAGTGCAAGTGTGATATGTTGAGATCAGTCCCATAAATGTCCCAGAAGCCTGAGCACTTTGAAAGATTCGCAGGCCTGTGCTGGCACTGGAAATTCAGCCACACTCCAAGTGAACTGCTGCTTTACTGCTTTAGCGAGCAGAGCCCCTCACTGCCACTGTAACGCAGAATTTCTCATCACCTGATTGTATGAATCAGACATCTACTGGTTTAATTTCTATTTATGATGTATGATGGAGACTGCAGTAGACCAGGAAGGGGCTTTACATTTCTGTCTCTTGAGGAAACAGATCAAGGAATAGGGGCATGCCTTCAGGGGAATCATGGCCAAAAAAATCAGTATCAAAGACTGGAATTGAAACACAGTGATGTGAACAGTTGAAAAGGTGTTTTATTAATACCACTATAAACTGCTGGAAGAATTAACAGTTTGACAGACTATTTTAGGAATACTGGAAATTTCAAAAAGTAATTGTAATATACTGAGAATTAGTGTGCAGAGTTTCTTAAACTTCATTATTGATAAAGCCATGATAATGACTAAAGAAATAAATTTAGTTGTCCATACAGGAGACACATAGTTAATACCCCACACAAATATGCAGGAGTCCTCATTATTATGCTACTTAGCTTTCAAGTAACATATACACTATTGTGCAAAAGTCTTGAGCTACACCTCATTTCTTTATATTTTGCTTCCAAGGTGCCAGACTTTCAACAGTTCTCCAGAAAGTTTTCAAAGACATTGCCTGCTTTAGGAATTTTGTGAACTTAGGGGTCGGTTAGCCATAGGGGTCAGGTGCAGTGTGTGTCAGGCGGCGGCCAAGGGCGGAGACCCTGGCGGACCGATCCCCGGCTACCGAAGCTGGCGACTGGGACATGGAACGTCACCTATCTGGTGGAGAAGGAGCCTGAGCTAGTGCTTGAGGTTGAGAGGTACCGACTAGATATAGTCAGGCTCACCTCAATGCACGACTTGGGCTCTGGATTGGGAGTAATGGCCTGCCTGGTCTGAACCCGAGTGGTGTTCTGTTACTGGACTTTTGTGCAAATCACAGTTTGTCCATAACGAACACAATGTTCGAACATAAGGATGTCCACAAGTGCACATGCCACCAGGACACCCTAGGTCGCACGTCGATGATGATGATGTTCTGGACACTCGGGTGAAGACAGGGGCTGAGCTGTCAACTGATCACCATCTGGTGGTGAGTTGGATCAGGTGGTGGGGGAGGATGCTGGACAGGCCTGGCACACCTAAACATATAGTGAGAGTGCACTGGGAACGCCTAGCCGAGGCCCCAATCCACAAGATCTTCAATTCCCACCTCTGGCAGAACCTCGACAGCATTCCGAGGGAGGTTGAGGACGCTGAGTCCAAGTGGACCATGTTCTGCATCTCCCTTCTTGAGGCCGCCGCACTGAGTTGCAGCTGCAAGGTGGTTGATGCCTGTCGTGGTGGTAACCCCCGAACCAGATGTTGGACACCGGAAGTGAAGGGAGCGATCAAGCTTTAGAAGGAGTCCTATCGAGCTTGGTTGGCCTGTGGGACTTCAGAGGCAGCTGATGGGTACCAACGGGCCAAGCGGAACATGGCTCGGGCAGTGGCTGAAGCAAAAACTTGGGTGTGGGAGGAGTTCGGTGAGGCCATGGAAAAAGACTTTCGGACTGGAGCAATTCCAGAAAACCCTCGAAGCAATTCTGGCAAACTGTCAGGTGACTCAGGAGGGGAAAGCAGTGCTCTACTCACACGGTGTATAGTGAGGGTGGGGCGCTGCTGAGTTCAACTGAGGATATAGTCAGGCAGTGGAAAGAATACTTCGAGGACCTCCTTAATCCCACTGACACGTCTTCTATAGAGGAAGTAGAGTCTGGGGACGAGGGGGATGACTCACCCGTCACTGGGGGTGAGGTCACTGAGGTAGTTAAACAACTCCTTGTTGGTAGGGCCCGTTGGATGAGGTTTGCCCTGAGTTTCTGAAGGCTCTGGATGTTGCAGGGCTGTCTTGGTTGACACACCTCTACAATGTCGCGTGGAGATCTGGGGCGGTGGCTCTGGATTGGCAGACCGGGGTGGTGGTTCTCATCTTTAAGAAGGGGGACCGGAGGGTGTGCTCCAACGACAGAGGGATCACACTCCTCAGCCTCCCCAGGAAAGTCTATGCCAGGGTGCTGGAAAAGCGAGTTCGTCCATTAGTCGAACCTCAGATTCAGGAGGAACAATTTGGTTTTCGTCCTGGTCACGGAACGCTGGGGCAGCTCTTTATCCTCTCAAGGATATTCGAGTGTGTGTGGGAGTTTGCCCAACTAGTCTACATGTGTTTTGTGGACTTGGAGAAAGCATTGGAGCACCTCCAAGTGTGAGGCCATGGTCCTCAGCCGGAAAAGGGTGGAGTGCCCACTCCGGGTCAAAGATGAGTTGCTGCCCCAAGTGGAGGAGTTTAAGTATCTCGGGGTCTTGTTCACGAGTGAGGGGAGCTGTTATGATTCATAACTCAAAGGCGAGAGGACTCAAGAGTTTGACCCAGGAAGAGACCGCAAGACACTTGGTAACGAGTTTATTAAATCTGATATGTGACACAAACAATGGTTAACTTGGGCAAGAGATGGCGCTTTTGCCAGGGGGGAATGTGGGAGGCAGGAAGGACCAGGTGGATCTGAGAGAGAGAGGAGATAAGAGTTATACTGGGTCCGCGTACCACAGGTGAAAAAGCACAGTTTATATATGAAGGAAGCTGGGAGTTTGAACCTACTTTGAATATGATTATCTGGGAGTGTGTGTGTGTGTGGGGGGGGGGGGAGGGGTATGGGGTGGGCC